>JAGFNQ010000388.1:526499-649484 GCA_024364735.1 Boesenbergia rotunda
AGTGTGTCAACCATTTCAGCAAGATCCGCCTCAAAACCAGCCATTTTATCAGCCTACACAGCCCTTGAACCAGTTTTCACAGCCCTACAATCAAGGGTTTCAAGGGCAGAATTTTCAGCCTTCGGCACCTAATTTTCCAGACCAAAATCAGAACTTTCAAGGCTACATTTCCCAGCAAAGTTTCCAAGAATATCAGCCCTTTAATCAGCCCCAACAGCCATGTTTTCAACCAAATCAGCAAGCTCAAAATTTTCAGCCTACTTCATCCTTTCAAGGTCAATCAAGGAGCTATGCTAACCAAGGAGGCTATGGGAGTTCTAGTGCAGGAAATGTGCTCCAACAGAAGGTCGAGGAAATGTTGCAACAAGTTATGCAACAACAAAGGGTGGAGGAGATAGTTCAACAAGTTTTACTATATCATCAACAAGAGAAACAAAGGCAAGCCCAAAAATCAGAACAATCCCCCGGAGTTGGATTTATATCAGTTCAAGGTGACCCTAGTGCATGGCCAAGTCCTTCTTCAAGTAATCTTGCACATTTGATAGAAGAAGAAGATGACGTACTCATCAAAGTCTGGGCACCTAGAGCATGCATCCCTCCGGAGATTCCTACTCAAAATTCATTTTCAAATGTTTCAGCTCAAGAAGAAGAAACTGAAGCTCCACAGGACCATTCTAGACTTTTATTTTCTGATGATAGCATTATTGATGGTCCTAATTTTTCTGATACTGTTGCTGCAGATATTACAGGAGAAGCATGCAGAGGAGATGATTCCATAGGTGTAGGGGACTGCACTAAGCCCCAGGGACCACCACAAGATTTAGAGAATGAACCAGAAAGTGTAGGGACTTGCTCAGTGGAAGCAAGCACCCAAGGATCACCAGTTGATTGTCCACCAGAGTCTGAGGATGAAGAGGAGCTTGAACATAACCAGGAGGAGACTACAGATACAGCTACTATTATAGACCCTTCAGGTATTATCCAGCACGCTCAGGTAAGTATTTCTCCTCTTTGCTCAGAAAAATGCAGTGAGGTACCTAGGGATGACTTTATTGATTCTGATGAATTTATTGATATACCTTGTGTAGAGATTGTTTGTGAAAATCCAATAGAGGTACCAAATATTGATTTCCTTGATCATCATGCATTACTTGATACATCTCTTGCTATGTGGTGAAATAATTTTAGAGGCACCCATAATTGATGTTTTTTTATGATGAATCACTTAATACATCTTTTGTGGATATGGATAGTGAAAATTTTTTAGAAGTGCCTGAAATTGATGTTATTTATTTTGATGAATCTCTTGCTATTTCATATGCTGAAAATGAATGTGAAAGACTTTTGGAGATACCTGATATTGATTTGATTGGCTGTGACACATTGCTTGATACACCCTTGATTGAAAATAATTGTGAAATTTCTATTGATGAGCCAGAAATTGATTTCTTTATTTGTGATGAGTATCTGGATGCAAATTTTTAGAAATGATTTTGAAAATTTTATTGAGACCACAAATTGAATTGGACATGATGCAGATTTGGATTCATTTCATGCAGAAACTGAAATTATATCATTTCTTTCTGACCCTGCACGCTTGAGAAAGGTATTACATGTTTTGCAGGGTCCAGAAGACTCCAGGAGTGGGGTGCTCCAACTGAACAGACTTCAGCCTCCTGGAAGACTTCTGAAGGGCATAAAGAAGGAGGAGATGATTTGCTTTAATCAAGAACTCCACCCTTCATGGATCTTAAACCTGAATCGCCTGCGGCCACCAAGCATATTTTGAAAAGTTCAAGTGTGGGGGAGTCAACATCTCCAGACACCCAGACCCTCCACTACCATGGTGGAGGCTACTTTGGATCGACTCCGTCCACCAGAATAAAGGGGAGTTTGATTTTTCTTGTATTTTCTTTTATTTCATTTTTCATTTTCATGCTTCCTAGAATTAGAATTTTCCTTTGAACTGAGTCCTTGTAAATAAATGCATGTTATTTCTTTTGTCACTTTTTCTTGCATGAGTAGAAATAAATGTATCCCTTTAGGTTATCTTCATAGCATTTTAGAGCCTTTTGAAAATAAATTAAATTTGGTTGTCAAAACTTAGGGTTTGAGCTAATGGATGAATTCTTGGATGCTTGAGTACTACTTGGTTTTAGATTCTTAATTGAGGACTTGGGATGAATTATTTTGACCTAGTGAGAATTAGCCTTACCTTTGTGATACACATATGACATTGGCTCTAGAACTTGCTTAGGTTCTTTCAAAACCATATTTCAATGATTGGATCACATCTATAGAGACTAATCCATTTGTTTTCCTTTCCACATCAATTTTAGCAATATTCATGTTTATTCCATTTTTTCTCTACTTATTTCTTACTCTTACCCTCACTTTTCTTTGGACTTGTTGTTTGATTTGTTTCTAATGTTATTTTGCCCGAGACGGACAAAGTTTTAAGTGTGGGGGAGTGATTAGTGATTTGGAAGCAATTTCATTTCGGAAAAAAAAAATTTTGCAATGGAAGGATGGAAACAAATCACATTTTGAGTGAATTGGAATGCCAAGAATTAGCAAGATGAGACAATGGCATATTTGAAGATCCAAGTGGCATGGTGTGACAATGAAAATTTTTCTGCAAGAAGAAACAAAGGCACGCAAAAGCAAAAAGAAAGCAAAAGTTTGTGCCAAAATGAAGTTATCTTGGGTCCGGAGATGGATTGGATCAAGAATTGGGGAGCTGAGAAAACAAAATGGAAGAGGATGTACAATTCAATTGCAAAGAACCTATGGAAAGAGTCTAAGAAAATTTCGGCAATGAAAAAGCAAATGGCACGCAAGCAAAAGCAAGGATGTGCCATAGAAAAAAAAAATCAGTAAAGCTTGGACTTGCAGCTGTATCTAGCATTGGAAATCAGTAAACTTTGTGTCAAAGAGAATTGCAGCTGTACCTTGCATTAGCTATGCTGAAGATTGATCAAATCTGAAACATGGTAGCAGAAAATCTGTGCTATTGCAGAAATCTGTGCTATTGCTGATGCTGGAATCCGATCTACTGATATGGAATGGATGGAATGAATTTCCAGCTGGATACAATCTGAATTGAAGCTGAGATACTTCAACTTTGAGCTGCTGAAATGATACAACTGCTGTGCCAAGAGAAAATTCAGGAAATCTGAGCAGTTAACAAAGAAATTGTGCCAAAACAGAGAACAAAAGAAATTTCTGTGAAGTGCAGGAAATTGCTGCCGAGTGCTGACTTGTAGCTGCTGAAACAATACAAACTGCATTACAAGGGCAGCTGATCTGCAACCAAAATTAGAAGCCAGCAGCTGACTTGTAGGACAAATCTCTGCATTCAAGCTGAAGAAGAAACAAATCTGCAAAGAAAAAAAGTGCACACAAGACCTCCACTAACAAGGCTGCTGAATTTGCAATTGCTAGAGCTGTTCCTTGCCTAGATCTGCAACATCTTGTAGAGAGTGAACTGAGCTGGAGTTAATCTGCTTCATGGCAGAAAAACTTGTGTCAAACAGAGAAAGAAGAAAATGCAGTGAAGGAATTTTCGAAATTGCAGGGAAGGAAGTGGTTGAAATTCAAATGCTGATCAGAATTTTCGAGAGGAACAATTTACATTTTCCACCACTATATGATGTATTTACTTTGAGAAATCAGAGAATGGAAAGACTGAGGTACTTGCATAGAGCTGAAAACTGAAACAGAAAACATGATGCAATCGAAATGTGCCAAAAGTGAAGGGTATCAAGAGTAGTTGCAAGAGTTAGTGAAGGATGTATGTGAGCATCAAATTTTTGTTCCGAATTGTTATTTGAAGACTCAAGCTCTCTGATACGATCTCTGATCTAAATGTGCTCTATTGTAATACTTGAGAGCAAAAAAAAAAAAAAAAAAAGAGAAAAGAAAAACAGTTTGAAAAGGGAAGAAGAGAGAAACAAGATGGCACACAAATTGAAATTTGGCTTCATGAGATAAGTGAATGTTTTCTCATCCGTGATTTAGGTTTTGCTCCATTACATTCTAAATTTATTGAAGAGAAGAAAGAGGAAAGAAATCAAGAAAGAAGATGGAGAAAACAAGTTGGCACACAAGAGCAACTTGGCACATTGAGATCAAATGGAGTTATTTTTCATCCAAATTAAAGGAATTACTCAAGATTTACTTCACCACACTCTTGATATCATTAGAGGACTGTCAAGATGGGGCAAAGCACATTGGAAATATTTTTGAGCAACCAAGTCTCCCACTCCATCAATTTTGCCATTTTCTTGACTTTTATTCCATTTATTGCCATTTTTCATGTTTTCATTTGTTTTTATAGTTGTTGATCCTATTCATGATTAATGGTAGAGATTAGATAATAAGCAAGCCTATGGTAGTGCAAGAAGCATGTGTGTTTGAGTGAGCTCCATTTTCATCATCAACTTAGAACTTAAGGAGAGAGCCACCAAAACTTCCCTTGAAAGGCTATGAGTTAGATTCATCTCAATGACTCATGATTGATGAAAAGGCTAAGTTGTTGATTTAAGGACAAGATACTAATCCATAGAGCTTAGATTTATGAGAATTGACAACCCTAGGTAATTTCTTTTCAATTGTTTCTAATTATGCTTAAGGAAGCCTAAGGGATACTTATTTAGTTGTTTCGCGAGACGCTCAAGGTTAAGTGTGGGGGAGTTGATAAGTACCATTTTTGTGATTATTTTAATTACTAAAATCCATGTTTGATCCATGTTTTTATTGC
This sequence comes from Boesenbergia rotunda, assembly GCA_024364735.1. NCBI lineage: Eukaryota > Viridiplantae > Streptophyta > Magnoliopsida > Zingiberales > Zingiberaceae > Boesenbergia > Boesenbergia rotunda. The sequence goes on from JAGFNQ010000388.1 coordinate 531,262, forward strand.
TTAATTATGATTTTACCCTAGGTTTTGGAACTTTATCTTATTTTGGACTTAATTGTAAAATTACACAATTTTTGGATTATTTGGCCACTAATTTTCTGATATATTTTTGTAGGCAAGAAAGGATCCTGGACCTAGGGCATATTGGGTCAAACTTGAGTCGGATGTGAACCGGATCGGATTATCAAGCCTACGATTAATCCGGGTCGTCCGATTCAAAAGCGGCTAGATCTGAGCCATCCGGGACGATCTGAAGCAATCCGAGCTAGGGTTAGGGTTGATCAAGCTCTATGATCAAGATCTGAAAGTTTCATCCCAATCAGAGCTAAATCAACCGTTGGATCAAGCAAGGAGGCTCTAGAGCGTCCATTCACAGATAGAGTTGATCTGGACCATCCGTTGCACATCTGGAGGATCCGAGCTACCACAAGGCAGATCCTGACCCCAGATCATCATCATAAAAGTTTGTCTTCAATCAGAGCAAGATCAGCCGTTGGATCTCCTCCGATCGATCTGAGCCGTCCATTGATTCCTATTTAATCAAAAACGCAGCTGCTTTCTCCGGGTCGCGTCTTCTTCGCCGCAACGCAGTTCTTCAGCTGTTCTTAGTTTTCCTTCAATAGTTTCTTCATCTAAAGGGGCGCGACCCCTCAATTATCCTCTTAGATCGAGTGCTAGGTCATTGGCGAGCTCATCCGTGAAGTTCTAGCCTCAACTTGCCCAAGAAACAGAGCTGAGTGAGGGTTTCCTCAGCTCTGCCATTTGTTTCTTTTTGATCGGTTGTGTTCCATCTTCATCCACCCGAGCAGTTCAGAGGGGTTCCCTGGAGTGTTTGGATCATCCACAAGCTGCAGCGCAATCGGACACAGCTGAATTGAAGGAATTCGAATGGAAAATTCATATTTGAGCAAGCTGAGTTTGAATGGATCGCTGATTGAGTATCTCCACTGAATTGTTGAGCTTGCGGGTTCGAGGCTCACCCTTGCGTGACGAACAAGGAGCACTTGAGCTTAGGGAGCGATTGGGGTTTAGTTTTCTGTAGTTAATTTCATGCTTTCGTAGCTGTAATTCGATTTCTGCAATTGTTCTATTTTGGCAGTTTCGTACAGCAACTTAGTTCTATGTTTCTTCATTGTTTAGGTTAATTAGGATGCTAATCTTCAATGTCAGTAAGTTAGGAACTTGTTTAGATGACAATTAGATTTAATTTCAGCTTATTTCTTAGTTAAATTGTTGCGTGCCAACTACATAGCTGTGTGCCATTTCATTTCTGAAATTTCTGAGTTAGTTGCTGTAATCTCCTTGTTTGGACCGTTTCTTTCTCAATCGGAGGCTCATCCTTGAGTGACAGCAAGGATTCGAAGCTGAGATGAGAGATTGAAGCTTTTCTTAGTTGAATTCCATTCCAATTAGCTGTAGTTTTTGAATTCTGCAATTGTTCTGTTTTGAATGTCAATTTCAGTTTCTGAATTTCCAGTTTGTTTCACTTTTGGTGAGTAAATTTAGTTAGTTTAAGTTTGTTTAGATCTCGGCTTTGTTTCTGCATTTTGTTTAGATTGTTAAGTCCGAATTTCAGTGGGTTTTCCTTCCTTGCGTGTCATTCCATTTGTGCGTATCAGTCACCCTGCATTTTCCCATTCCTGCACTGTTGTGCACTTCATTTCTGAACTTTCTTCTTTCAGTTTTCAGTTCATTTTAATGATAGCTTACCTGGCTAAGCTAAGGAATTCGTTGCATATCAGTTTCTGTCTTTTTATCACTGCATTCCATTCCTGCTGCAAGCTTCTAAACTTCTGAACGTTTCTGCATGTTCACTGCAGTTTCTGCAGTTGTAATTGCTTCAAGTTCTTTAACAGCTGTTTGATTAGCCCATGGAGTCTGAATGTTGTCAGTTACCTTTGCATATCACTGAATTCACAGCTGAGCTTGCACCGTTTAATCGATTGATTCAAGACTGAATTATCAGCCTCACCCTTGGCACAAACGCATTGACCTTGGCACAATTGTTTCCTTTGCATGTAAACTGTTTTAGGGACTGATTTGTATCAAGATTAAGCCTATTTTTAATATATTATGGAGCTTGAAATCATCTCATTCGCATTGGGTTTGTTTTGAATTGTATTCTAAATTTGCAACTAGGTTTAAGGTGCTAGCATTTGGGTTAGTTGAATTCTGTCAAAAATCTGTTTTGTTCCACTTGCTTCGTATTAGGGCTGATTTTAATGGAATTTTCCAAGTTGCACATGAGCTGTAGTGGATTCCTGCAATTGGGATCAGTTTAATTCTTGAATTTCGCAACATTGGATTGTTTGAGTAAGTGGTCTATTGGTTGAATCATTAAGTGCCAACTCCTTGTGTAGCTCCCTTAAGTGAGTGGTTTTGCTTTTCATTGCATTCTTCCTGTCTATTCGAAACCAAAACCCAAATATTTCTTTGAAACCCGAAAACACAAACGACACCTAAATACAAGCGCGAATCAAACAACGTCAACTAGTCCCCGAGAAAAATACGACCTGTGGCCCCTATATTACATTTTCATGCTTTTGATTGTAAAAGGGTTTCCAGCATTTCATTTCATTCATTGATATTTAAATTTGATGGACCCACATTCGTGACAGTATATTTTGGGCCCGTCAGGCACGGGAGCTGAGCCCGCTTATAACTTGCTGGTGAGGTCTGGACACTCGGTCGGGCAAGACTCAGGGAGCGTGGGTCGCCAGGCACCCGACTAAGAGCCGAACCGAGGGGTGGTTGGGAGCAGATCCCGGTTATAACTTGTGCAGAGATGAGAGTCTCGACACTTGCTCAGGTCGATTCTCAGGAGCGTGAGCCGCCATGCGTCCGATCGGAGACACTGAGCAGAGTGGGGCACGGGAGCTGAGCCCGCTTATAACTTGCTGGTGAGGCAAGGGTCTGGACACTCGGTCAGGCAAGACTTAGGGAGCGTGGCTCACCACGCGTCCGACTGAGAGCCGATCCGAGGGGTGGTTGGGAGTGGATCCTAGTTGTAATTCGTGAGAACGAGAGTCTGGACACTTGCTCAGGCCGATTCTCAGGAGCATGGGCCGCCACGAGTCCGATCGGAGACACTGAGCAAACTGGGGCAAGAGAGCTTAGCCCGCTTATAACTTGCTGGTGAGGCAAGAGTCTGGACACTCGGTCGGGCAAGACTCAGGGAGCGTGGGACCCCATGCGTCCGATTGAGAGCCGATTCGAGGGGTGGTTGGGAGCGGATCCCGGTTATAACTCATGCGGGGATGAGTGTCTGGACAATTGCTCAGGCCGATTCTCAGGAGCGTGGGCCGCCACGCGTCCGATCGGAGACACTGAGCAGAGTGGGGCACGGGAGCTGAACCCGCTTATAACATGCTGGCGAGGCAAGAGTCTGGACACTCGGTCGGGCAAGACTCAGGGAGCGTGGGTCGCCACGCGCCCGACTGAGAGCCGAACCGAAGGGTGGTTGGGAGCGGATCCCGGTTATAAATTGTGCGGAGACGAGAGTCTGGACACTTGCTCAGGCCGATTCTCAGGAGCGTGGGCCGCCATGCGTCCGATCGGAGACACTGAGCAGAGTGGGGCACGGGAGCTGAGCCCGCTTATAACTTGCTGGCAAGGCAAGAGTCTGGACACTCGGTCGGGCAAGACTCAGGGAGCGTGGCTCACCACGCGTCCGACTGAGAGTCGATCCAAGGGGTGGTTGGGAGTGGATCCCAGTTGTAATTCGTGAGAACAAGTCTGGGCACTTGCTCAGGCCGATTCTCAGGAGCGTAGGCCGCCACGCGTCCGATCGAAGACACTGAGCAAAGTGGGTCTTGGGAGCTTATCCCGCTTATAACTTGCTGGCGAGGCAAGAGTCTGGACACTCGGTCGGGCAAGACTCAGGGAGCGTGGGTCCCCATGAGTCCGATTGAGAGCCGATCCGAGGGGTGGTTGGGAGCGGATCCTGGTTATAACTCATGCGGGGATGAGTGCTTGGACAATTGCTCAGGCCGATTCTCAGGAGCGTGGGTCGCCACGCGTCCGATCGGAGACACTGAGCAGAGTGGGGCACGGGAGCTGAACACGCTTATAGCTTGCTGGGGAGGCAAGAGTCTGGACACTCGGCCGGGCAAGACTCAGGGAGCGTGGGTCGCCATGCGCCCGACTGAGAGCCAAACCGAAGGGTGGTTGGGAGCGAATCCCGGTTATAACTCATGCGGAGACGAGAGTCTGGACACTTGCTGAGGCTGATTCTCAGGAGCGTGGGCCGCCACGCGTCCGATCGAAGACACTGAGCAGAGTGGGGCACGGGACCTTAGCTCGCGTATAACTTGCTGGCGAGGCAAGAGTCTGGACACTCGGTCGGGCAAGACTCAAGGAGCATGGGTCGCCACGCGCCCGACTGAGAGCTGAACCGAGGGGTGGTTGGGAGCGGATCCCGGTTATAACTTGTGCGGAGACGAGAGTCTGGACACTTGCTCAGGCCGATTCTCAGGAGCGTGGGCCGGCATGCATCCGATCGGAGACACTGAGCAAAGTGGGGCACGGGAGCTGAGCCCGCTTATAACTCGTGCGGAGACGAGAGTCTGGAATACCTGCAAGTTGAGTGAGGACCTTGCATTTCCATTATCATTGCAATCGGGCGATACACTTGTGTTACAAATTATCACTCAGCCCCTTGATAGGGCTGGAGGTGGATCACGTTCCTTGGCAATCAAGCCTCTTCCCTTGCTCATTTTCTAAGTAATAGGCTCCCGAGGCGAGCTTCTGAATGACTTTGAAAGGTCCCCCCTATTGCGGCTCTAGTTTGCTGACATTCCCGACTGGTTTGATTCTTTTCCAGATGAGGTCTCTCACCTGGAATGTTCTCGGCAGCACCTTCTGATTATATATTTGCTTCATTTTCTGTCGATACGCGAACATCCGATCGGCTGCCTTATCCCTAATTTCGTTGACCAAGTCCAGCTCCAAGCGTCTCCTTTTGGATTATCCTCATCATAAGCTACTCGCCGATCCGACTCACAGCCAACCTCGACCGGCACCACGGCTTCACTTCCATAGACCAGCTGGAATGGCGTGCTTCCCGTGGTTTATTTAGGCATGGTTCGCAGGGCCCATAAGTTGCTGGGGAGCTCATCCACCCATGTTCCCCTACGTGATCCAGCTTGGTCTTCAATCCTTTCAGGATCTCTCGGTTGGCTACTTCTGCCTGGCCGTTGCTTTGTAGGTATGCCACGAAAGTGAAGGCTTGCTTGATATCGTATGTCGAGCACCATTCCTGTATTTTTCGGCCTTGGAACTGCCTTCTATTATCTGAGACAAGTTTATGAGGAATTCCATACCGGCATAAGATGTTTTGCCACAGGAACTTGATCACGTCTTGCTCGGTGATGCGTGCCAGGGCCTCAGCTTCTATCCATTTGGAAAAGTAGTCCACGACCACTAGCAGGAACTTCTTTTGAGCTGCGACGATCGAGAATGGCCCCACAATGTCCATGCCCCACTGATCGAAGGGGCATGAGGCCGCCGATGCTTTCATCATCTCCACAGGTCGGTGCGGGAGGAAGTGGTGCTTCTGGCAAGACAAGCACGTGGAGACCAACATGTCAGCGTGTTTCTGCAGGGTCGGCCAGTAATAACCAGCCAGTCGTGCTTTCCGAGCCACAGCTCGAGCTCTAGTGTGGCTTCCGCAGACTCCCATGTGAACCTCTCTCAGCACATAGTCAGCGTCTTCCTCGCCCAGGCATTTGAGTAGAGACCGAGCGAAGGACCTCTTGTATACCGCATCGCCGACCATGGTGTACTGGATTGCCTGTTTCTTGAGCAGTCGGGCTTCTTCTTGGTCGGTCGGCACAATTCCCTCCGTGAGATAGGTGATGAGTGGAGTTCTCCAATCATGTTCTAGCTCCAGCTCGGCTTGCCTCTCCATTTGCATGATCATTAATGCAGGCCCGCCCGACTGAGGAAGTACCCAAGAGCCAACTGAGATGGCCAATTTAGCCAGCTCATTCGCCCTTAAGTTGCTTTCCCTAGGGATCTTATGGACCTGCACCTCTTGAAACTTGGCCTTCAGCTTCTCATAAGCCTCTATGAAGGCCTGCAATCGGTCGTTATTGACTTTCGAACCGGCCGGCCACCTGCTGTGTGACCAACTGGGAATCGGAGTAATGTATCACCCGAGCAGCTTCCACATGCTTGGCGGCTTACAATCCAGCTATGAGGGCTTCATACTCAGCCTCATTATTTGTAGCCCAGTATTCCAGCCGGACAGATAAATGCAACTGCTCTCCTTTCGGGGAGACCATCAGGATGTCGATCCCGCTACCTGACAGGGCTGATGAGCCATCTACATAAACTTGCCAAGCTTCTTCAACTTCCTCCGAGTGCAATTCATTTAGAAAAACCACTAAGGCTTGTGCTTTGATGGCTGGCCTAGTCTGGTACAGGATGTTGTATTCGCTCAGCTTAGTGGTTCATTTGATCAGTCGACCCGACGCTTCTGGATTAGAGGTCACCCGGCCCAAATTGCTGTTGGTCAGGACCACAATGTGGTGCGCCAAAAAGTAAGGCCGAAGCCTCCAAGCACTTAACAACAGCACGTACACCAATTTTTGAGTGTCGTGTAGCGACACTTGGATCCTTTCAATAGGTGGGCAAAAAAGTACACTGGCTGCTGCTCAGTCCCCTCTTGCCGGACTAAAACCAGATTGACTGAGTCAGCCGAGGCAACTAAATACACCGACAATACCTCCCCAACTTCGGGCTTGGCTAAAACTGGCAGCTCAGCAAGGTAGGCCTTCAACTCCTCGAACGCTTTGTCGCAGTAGGCGTCCCACTAAAATTTGGTGGCTTTGTGGAGAGTCTTGAAGAATGGCAACCCTCGCTCGGCCCGACCGGGAGATGAATCGGGACAAAGCTGTGATTCGCCCGGTGAGTTGTTGCGCCTCTCGGAGGTTCCTTGGTGGGGGCATGTCCAACAGGGCCTTGACCTTGCTTGGGTTGGCTTCGATGCCCCGCTTGGTCACAATGTACCCGAGAAACTTTCCGCTCTGAGCGCTAAAGAGACACTTAGCAGGGTTTAGTTTGAGCCCGTACCTGCGCAGTGTTTGGCAAGTCTCCTCGACATCAGCCACCAGGTCTTCCGCTCGGGCAGACTTGATGAGGATGTCATCCACGTGTGCATCGATGTTATGCCCAATCTAAGTCTGGAAGACTTTATTCATCATCCGCTGGTAAGTAGCCCCAGCCTTCTTTAACCCGAATGGTATGACGGTGTAGCAGTAGGTGCCATCTGTTGTGATGAAGCTGACCTTTTCTTGAACCAACTACTGCATCAACTGAACCAATAATTGAACCAACCCAAATAGTTGAACAAAATACTGAATCAACCCGCACAGCCGGACCTGAGGCTGAACCAAGTTCTAGAAGAACTAAGAAACCCAGACTCAGTCACCCAACTGATCAAATTGTGGGTAATCCAACCTTAGGAGTCAGAACTAGGTCTTCCTATAGAAACCTTAGTCAGATCGCACTAATTTCAAAATTAAGCCTAAGACTATAGAGGAAGCCTTACCTGATCCTGATTGGCTCATAGCCATGCAACAGGAGTTAGCCCAATTTGAGAGAAACCAAGTCTGGGAACTAGTACCTAAACCTGAGGGCAAGTCCATTATAGACACTAAGTGAGTATTCAGGAACAAACTAAATGACCAAGAGGAAATAGTCAGAAACAAAGCCCGCTTAGTAGCTAAAGGGTTCAGTCAAGTCGAAGGATTAGACTATGATGAAACCTATGCCCCAGTAGCCAGACTTGAGTCTATTAGAATGTTGTTAGCATTTGCAACCTATAGAGGATTCAAACTCTACCAAATGGGCGTTAAGTCAGTCTTTTTAATGGGTTCATCAAAGAAGAAGTCTATGTAGGACAACCCAGGCTTTGAGGACCTAGAAAAACCTGACTGCGTTTTCAAACTTAATAAGGCACTTTATGGGTTAAAACAAGCACCTAGGGCATGGTATGAACGCCTATCAACTTACCTTATTTCTAAGGAATTTAACCAAGGACAAATTGACTCAACTCTATTTGTTAAAACCTTAGAAAAAGACATTTTCATTGCCCAAATCTATGTTGACGACATAATTTCGGATCCACCAACTCAAACTTCTTAAAAGAATTTGTAAAAATAATGGAAAACGAATTCAAAATGAGCTTAGTTGGTGAGCTCAACTTCTTTTTAGGACTACAAATTAAGCAAACTAGGGATGGAAATTATGTTCACCAATCCAAATATGCTAAGGAGTTAATAAAGAAATTTAAAATCGGTAACTCCAAAAGCATAAGTACCCTTATGGCCACAAATGTAAAAATTGATAGTGACCCTAAAGGTAAACCTGTAGATCTTAAGCTATATCGAAGTATGATTGGAAGTCTACTTTACCTTACAGCTAGCAGACCTGATATCCTATTCTCTTTAGGAGTGTGTGCTAGATACCAAACCTGTGCTAAGGAAACGCACTTAGCAGCCCTAAAAAGAATGCTTAGATACATTAAGGGCACCCTAAATGTAGGGATTTGGTATCCTAGGACCTCGACCTTTGACTTGTCAGGATACTATGATTATGACTATGCTGGATGCAAACTGGATAGAAAGAGTACAAGTGGAAGCTGCAAACTTTTAGGAAATAATCTAGTCAGTTGGTGCAGTAGAAAGCAACACTGTGTAGCTCTATCAACAACCAAAGCAGAATATATTGCTTTAGGAGAGTGTGTAGCACAACTCTTATGGATGATCCACACTCTTAAGGACTTCCAGCTTGATTACGCCCAAACCCAAGTCTACATTGATAACATAAGTTCAATCAATCTAACTAAGAACCCAATCCAACACTCTAGAACAAAACATAGAGAAGTTAAGCATCACTTCGTAAGGGATCATGTAGCCAGGGGTGAAATAGTCCTTAAGCATATAGACTCAAAGTCAAACTTAGCTGATATCTTCACCAAACCCTTACATGAGTCTGAGTTTAGCTCACTAAGAAGGTAGTTAGGGTTATGCTTAGTAGAATAGGACTACTCTACATGTGTTTTTTTTCAAAAATTGTTTTATTTCTTATCTGTTATTTAATCATTTTTGTCTTGAAATTTAAAATGATTTTCCGACTTAGTTTTTTTTCAAAACTTACCCCCCTCAAAACTAGGACTTTTTTTCGCAAATGAACTTAGCTTAGGCCCTAACACTAGAATTGCATGCACCTATAGATCTAGAAGCCAGCATCTCACAAGCACCTTAGGGTACTTTTGATTGACAACCTAGACTGAGTTGAGATTTTTAGGTCTATGCCTTGATTCAAGATGATTTAAGTCAGTGCATCTGTAGTAATTGGGGAAATAAATACCGATTGAATAGTAATTAGGTTAAGTGTCAAGCTTAGAAAATCTAACTTGATCAGATCACTTAACTTGACTAACCCTTGTGAAAGCTACTGTTTATGACAGTTAGTAAGTAGTTAACTGGGTTAGACAGGACCCGAAAGAGAAAATCTAAATTGGTTTGGTCTAGTTTATGCTTAGAATTGGTTCGATACATAACTTACTATCATTACTCTATTTTTTGCTATAATAATTTTTTTTTTTGATATATGGCAAAGAGGGAGAGAAAGGGAAGGAGAGAAAAGAAGCTTTTTAATTTTTTTTCCTTTTATCTCCTTTTTCAAAAAGTAAAGTAACGAAAATACTTGTTTTCAAATCTGAAGCATCTCAAAACTTCTTTTGGAAAATTTCGAAGTATTTAAACTTAAAATTCTTTTGGAAATTTTTTCTCTAACTTGAAAATCTTTTTTAAAATTTTCTAAGTGTTGAAAACCTGAAAAATCTTTTGAAAATATTTTTTTGGATAGTCAAGGACTTAGAAGTGTTTTCAAAAACCCCACGTATTTTTGAAAAACTTAGGGGGAGAATTTTTTCAGAGGGAGGAAATTTTACATTGCTTGTTTCTTTAACATAACTTTTTGAACCATATTGCCATAAATCAAAAAGGGGGAGATTGTTAGTGCAGGCAGCTCCTAAGTCAAACTTGTGTTTTGATAATGGCAAAAGGGTTGAGAAGTTAAGATGTAATTGTGATCTAACAAGCTTACTGAGTGTGCAGGAAAAGTCCTAGGTACACTAGGCAAGAAGTCTTGGCAAAGGGCTGGGCAAAGAAGTCCTGGTCGAGGACTGGGCAAGAAGACCAGACCAGAAGTTGGGCAAAGAAGTTCTGGTCGAGGACTGGGCAAGAAGTCCTGGCAAGGGGCTGGGCATCGAAGACCTGACCGGAAGTTGGGCAAGAAGACCTGACCGAAAGTTGGGCACGAAGACCTGGTCAGGTGGATTGGGCAAAAGTCCAACCGGAGGAGCCGGTTGGCAAAAGGTAAACTCTTCTGAGAGGAGTAGGTGAGGACGCATTCCCCGTCGAGGGAGCAGTAGGCGTCGGTTCGACCTAGGGTTCCATTTGGGAGACCCGAAGTCAGAACCAAGACAGCTACGGCTGTAACTAATGCTTGTTGTGTTTTGGAACTAACCTGAGTTGCAGGATCGAAGGACTGGTCTTCTGCAAGTGAGGTGCCTCACTGGGGCTAGGTGCCCGGATGGACTCAGGAGCCCGTATGGATACGGGCGCCCCAGTGTGAAGGCAAACTCCAAAACACAGCCGCAAAGCCTCTGGACCAAGGCAATTCAGGCGCCCGTGAGGTCACGGACGCCCCCATCAGCTCAAGCGCCCAAGTGGAGATGGATAAACGCTGACCGAGCCTGCAGATAAGTGTTCGCGCAGGGAAGGCCATGTGTTAGGCGCCCCCATCGTCACAGCCGCCCGTATGGGTGCTATAAAAGGGAGTTCACCCCCAAGGCTTCAACATTACTTGCTCTCAACGCTCCAAACCTTTTCGTTCAAGCGCTACGCTCCAGCAAACTCTGACTTCGAGATTCCAGCGCCGACGACGACCCTCTGCTCCGAAATTCGATCCATTTCGGGCGTCGGTAACGAAAAGTGTTGCAAGTTTAATTTTCTGCTCTACTTCTTTACTTAATTTGTAAAACTCTTATTGCGATTATAGAATTGCCCAAAGTAAATGGTCAAGGACCATGGGACTTAGAGTAGGAGCCGACCGCGACTCCGAACCAAGTAAAACCGACTTGTGTTCTTATGTGTTCTGTCATTTTCCGCTGCGTATATTCTTTAACTTTCTGAAAAATTTTATAACGATATTCACCCCCCCCCCTCTATCGTTTTCTTCGATCCAACATGTGGTATCAGAGCGGGTGGCTCAAATTTAGTGCAACCTCCAATTTGAGAGTGTTTTTCGGATTTTACGTAATTATTTTAAATTGTTTTTTCTTTTTCAAATTTTTCTCGTTAATCGAGGTTGGTGCAACACCACTCGACCGTTTTTCATTTCTATTAAATTTTCTTCCGCACTATTAATCCAAGACCAAGTCTTGGAACAAGTTTTCTCTATTTTTGTTTTTTAGAAATTATTATGGTCATGCAAGAGGGTTTCAGCACTGCCAGACCACCGCTCTTCAGTGGAGAAGATTTCTCCTACTGGAAAAATCGGATGGAAGTCCACCTGAAAACTTAGGTGGATATGTGGATAATAATCCAATATGGCCTTGAAATCCCCAAGAACGCAGAAGGAGTGGAACAGCACTACTCTGAATGGGACGCCTCACTGAAGAAAAAGATCGAGGTTGATGCAAAGGCAACCCAGACTTTACAATGCGGATTGACCAAGGAAGAGTTGAACCGGGTGGGTCCCTTCAACAGTGCCAAAGAACTTTGGAGCAAACTGATTGAGTTGCACAAAGGTACCTCCGACACCAGAATCAGCAAAAGGGATCTGTTGCTGAACAGACTCTACACAATAAAGATGAATGAAGGCGAATCAGCAGCACAGCTCCACGCCAGAATCCAGGAGCTGATGAACGACTGCACACAATAGGTCACTAGGTAGAGAACCATGACCTAATCAGGTATACCTTAAATGCATTCCCAAGGAATACTCTGTGGGCATCTATGGTAGATGCTTACAAGGTTTCTAGGGATCTTTCAAAAATTATATTAGATGAATTTTTTTAGAATTAGAATTATATGAACAGACTAACTGCACGATGGCCGAGAAAGGTATTGCTTTTCTTGCAGGTAAACCCCAAGGAAAGGTGGCCAAGAAAAAGCCTCAACCTGCACCCGAGTCTGACTCAGACTCAGACTCAGAAGATAGTGAAGGGGATCAACCCAAGTTGGTGTGGCTAGCTCGTGACTACTACAAGGAGCTGAAGCATCAGACCAACAGAAGGAAAGCAAGCCGACGAAAGGGAGATGCAGCTGAACTTTCAAAAATAAAACCGAATGTCACTTGCTACGAATGCAACAAGAAGGGACACTACAAATCGGAGTGCCCCAATCTAAAGGAGACAAAGAAGACTCGAAGGAAGAAGGCTCTCCAAGCCACTTAGGACGAATCTGTTGGTGCCGGAAGCACCATATCGAACCTTATTTTGATATTGACAAAGGATTCAAAGTTAAGTACTATTGCTGATCTAATAAAGTTACTCAAGTGTGCAGGAAAGTCCTAGTTAAGCTGGGCAAGAAGTCCTGGTCGAGGATTGGGCAAGAAGTCCTGGCAAAGGGCTGGGCAAGAAGTCCTGGTCAAGGACTGGGCAAGAAGACCTGACCAGAAGTCGGGCAAAGAAGTCCTGGTCGAGGACTTCGGGCAAAAGTCCGGTTGCCGGTTGGCAAAAGGTAAACTCTCCTGAGAGGAGTAGGTGAGAACGTGTTCCCTGTCGAGGGAACAGTAGGCGTCGGTTCGACCTAAGGTTCCATTTGGGAGACCCGAAGTCAGAACCAAGACAGCTACGGCTGTAATTACTACTTGTCTTGTTTTGGGGACTAACCATAGTTGCAGGGTCGAAGGACTGATCGTCTGCAAGTGATGGTTCTTTACTGGGCCTAGGCGCCTGAATGGAGTCAGGCGCCCGAGTGGGCTCAGGCGCCCGTAAGGATACGGGTGCCCTAGGGTGAAGGCAAAACCAAAAACCAGCTGCGAAGCCACTGAACCAAGGCGGATCAGGAGCCCGTAAGCTCATGGGCACCCCCATCAGCTCAGGCGCCCAAGTGGGGAGGATAAGCACTGACCGAGCCCGCGGATAAGGATTCGCAGATCGGAGGGCACGTGTCAGGCGCCCCCAACCCATCAGGCGCCCGATGGAGTACTATAAAAGGGGCTCGACCCCAAGGCTTCAAAAACACAACTTTCTAACACTCCAAAGCTTTTCGTTCAAGCGCTACGCCTCGGTAAACTCCGACTTCGAGATTCCAACGCCGACGATGACCCTCTGCTCCAAAGAACGATTCACATCGGGCATCGGTAACGAAAAGTGTAACTCTTTTCATTTACGGTAATATTCTTGTACTGAAATTTGTAAACATTTTGAGCGATTATAGAATTGCCCAAAGTAAACGGTCAAGGACCGTGGGCCTTGGAGTAGGAGCCGACCGCGACTCCGAACCAAGTAAAATACTTGTGTTTCTGTGTGATTGTTTTGTTTCCGATGCATTTCTCTTTTCCTTAATCCGAAAAAGTTTTAAAAACGATATTCACCCCCCTCTATCATTTTTCTCGATCCAACAAGTGGTATCAGAGCGGGTGGCTCAAACTTGATGCAACCACCAGTTTAAGAATTTTTTCGGATTTTTCAATTTTTATTTCAAATAAATAATATTTGTGCGTGGGTTTAAAATATTCTTACGGCTTTTTCAATTTTGAATTCTTATTTTTTCACCATAAGTCAGAATTGATATAACGATCAAGTTTTAAAAAATTTGTCATAACATTTTTTTTATTATTATTTTAATATTTTTCTCGAAATTCATGCTACCTTAATTCGAGTAAATTTTTTTTCAACATTGAATTTTTTTCCATTAATCAGAATTAACAAAGCCAACATTTTCAAAAAATTTGTCATAAATTTCTTTTATTATTTTATTATTATTTTATCTTGAAATTCGTGCAAACACCTTTTTGAGCTAGTTTTTTTTCTCTCTCCCGCACTACTAATACAATACCAAGTCTTGGCACATTTTTGGTATTTCTTTTGTGTACAAGGTTTAAACTAAATGGCCAACCAAGAGTGGAATAGTGCCCGTCCACCGCTATTCTCCGGCGAGAACTTCAATTTTTGGAGTAGTCAAATGGAGTCCCTTCTGAAAGCCTACATGGACTTATGGTTGATCATCCAAATGGGATTCTCTTTTCCCATAGAAGATGAGTTATCAATCGAGTGGGACAAACTGGATGAACAAACCCTCAACCAAATCGAGACCGATGCGAGGGCAACTGCAATCCTACAATGTGGTCTAACCAAGGAGCAACTCGAACTAGTAGGTCCATTTAGATGTGCTAGAGAAATTTGGAAAAAATTGATTAACCTTCATCAAGAGATCTCAGATGAAGAAGAAGATCAGATAAGTTATTTTGCATACTCGGCTCAAGCTCAAATGGTCGAAATAGAGTTGACACCCGACTTCAAAATTGACTCCGGATCAGAAGATGAAGCAGAATCCGTACTAGACTATGAATTCGAGCCAGAGTCAGAAGACGAATTGACTGAGACAAAAATGGTAACTAGTTTCGAATTTTTTCCAAAATTACAATTAAATAATCAGACTGATACTGTAATGGTCGAGGAAGGTATAATTTCAAGTGCAGGGAAAACTCCAAAGAAGAAGCTTCAACCTGTACCCGAGTTCGACTCAGACTCGGAATCAGAAGACAGTAAAGGAGATCGACCCAAACTGGTTCGATTGGCTCGTGATCATTACAAGAGTACTGGACTAACAATCAAGAAAGGTAAAATTTTAATATTTGAAAATCCAATATTTACCTTGAATAATGTGATTGATTCATATAAACTAGTTAAAGAAAATTTTAGAAAATTGAAACAAGAAAATGAAACCTTGAAACATAAGGTCAATATGCTAGAAAATTTAATTCATAATCTTGCTGACTTCGAAAATCCGGAGTATTACTCCAATTGTGACCTTACTTAGATAATTGTTTGATTTAATTGTGTGTTGTTTTTTTTCTTATTTTTTTTATTATGCTTAGAATTAGGATTGGTTAGAATAAGGACAAAGTGATTTAGTTAAAATTTGAACAACATAGTATTGGGTGGAGGTGACATGATAGTACGTTAGGGAAACCTTTCTAATAAGGTCAAGTATACCCTACTTGGTATGTTTAGTCTGGTGGAACTAGCCGAAGCTACCGATCCAAGATCCAAGCTAGTTAGACCAAAATCTTTCAAGAAGTAACTTGAAGATGAATTTTCTATAAAAGGCTTTGTCAAGGAAAGGGTTGATGATCCAATAAGGCTACGGCCAAAGAAGGCCTAGTGCCTCGCTAAGACCTGGAAGCCAATTATAGAAAATCAAATTCACTTTACTATTGTCAGATTTGAATCTACACAAATTTCAACTAATCTTAGATTCAACACAATTTTGCAAAATAGACTTAAAGTTAATAAATATTTTCAAAATTAATTTAACCTTTTAAAATTAGCCATGCTTTTCAAACTTAAAATTTTCATTTTTGTTAAAACATCTCACAAAACCCATAAGGTTAACATGTTTGATCACGTAGATCTGGGTGAGATATCTAGGACCTAAGAATATATGTCACTATCCTTTTAAACAAAACTCAAAATGCTTTCAAAATTATCTCTATTTTTCAAATCAATTCAGTTTACTGTACTCTACTTTTTCATCTCTAACATTTTTTTCAAAATATTGAATTTCATGTTGAATATCACAATAGACTCATTTTAAATAGAATATAGGGCTTATTTGATTTAGTTATTGATTGGTCAAACATAGTCAACTGAGTCAAACCTGGTCAACACAGTCAACCCTAGTCAACATAGTCAAACATGGTCAACACTGAAGTCCCTTAAGGCACTTAGAGAGAGTCAGACAGTGCCGGATACAGGGGAGTTTTTCTTAATCTTTTTCGAAAAAATTCAGATTTTTCAAAAAAAAAAACCTTATGCTCTAAAACTTATTATCATCTCAAAATAAGGTTTTCAAAAATTGATTCAAAAACCTTGTTATATCACTATATCTTTAAAAAATTATCATCATTTCAAAATATTTTTCGAAAACTGTACTATCATTCCAAATTAAGTTTTCAAAAATTATCTCCTTGAAAATTATCATACTCATCATTTAAAATTGTTTATTTTGATAAACCCTAAAGACTCAGAGGAGGTGTACTTCATGATCCACAAGGACTCCTAGGACGTGTCAAATCTAGGAGGAGTCTGAACCAAAAAGAAGTTATTTCGAGCAAATAGTTTTTGTTAAATTATTAGATAGTTCTTATAATTTGAATCAAACCTTAAGACTCAGAGGAAGAGTACTTGTAGTCAACAAGCTTCCTAGGACTGGGTCAAGTTTAGGAGAAGGTCAAATTTAAAGAATCATTTAATAATCCGTTTACATGCACTATATTTTAAATCCTGTTGAAATCATAATTTTTTTTCATACTACCATCTTAATCATACTTTTATTATACTATCACTTTCAAAAACTAGTTGTTTTTTTTAATCACTGTTGAAAATGATATTCACTTGAGTTTGAAGAATTTCCAGGACACATAGGGAAATGTCCTTGTAGTTAACAAGGTTTTTTAGGATTGTGTCAGACTGGAAAGGAAACCAAGCCAAACAAAATATTATGATTTCAAATATCCTTCAAAAATGCATAATATTTCTCAAAAGTACTTATATTTTTCAAAAAGGTAATAATATTTCTCAGAAATACTTATACTTATCAAAAAGTTAATAATATTTCTCAAGTACGGAGAATTTCTTAAAATATTTTCTGAGAAAGAATACTTAGTTTCTTTCGGGGGCTTATTACTCAAATATCTTCAAAGATACGGCTCTTAAAAAAAACTCTTTCAAAAGTGTTTCTACTTAAGAATTTTTTTTAAGTGATTAAATATTCTGAACCTAAATTCATTGAGTAAATATTTTAAAAAAATTTTTGGACTCAATAGAAATGTCAAACTATTCTTTGGCATTAATTCTTGCGTAAATTAGTAATTTTGAAATGTAAACATCTTTCAAAATTGTCTTATGACTTTGTAAAACTAATAGGCTCTGATACACATTTTCTTTCAAAATATATTCAAAAATTCGTTATTGATATCTGGCCAAGGGGGAGAGTAGAAAAAGTGAAATTAACAATTAAAACCTTTCTTAAACTTTTTCCCCTTCTTCAAAGAATGTTTATCTTAGAAGCTCCCAAGAATATTTTCACCTTAACCTAAGGTTTCTCTAAACTTAGAATCTCCGTTGTGATACTCAGTAATTTTGTTACAAAATACTATTTCAAAGTGAATTTATGAGTAGTTTTTACTTAGAACTCTTTTCATGTATTTTGCATGCTTTTTAAAGCTTCAAGAGGAAAATTTCAAATCATGAGGGAGCTTTGTGCAATGTTGCAATTGGAAATGGTCTAAAACATAAGAAGAAGAATTTCACATTAAGGGGGAGAGAAAGAAAAGAGAGAAATGAAATTTTTTTAAATTTTTATCTGTTTTTCAAAAAGTGCTTCAAAAATTGCTAAGTATTTGTAAGTGTTTCAAAATTTTTTAAAGTGCATGTTTTTCCTAAGTAGAATTTTCCTTAGTAAACAAAATTCATCTGAGCAAAAACTCTTTGAAAATTTTGGCAAATGTTTCTAAGTAATGTTTTCTTTGGTGAAAAACTTGTCTAGAAATTTCTTAAAGAGTTTATTTTTCAAAATGCACAAAGTGTTTCCAAGCAAATTCTTCTAAATGTGCAAAATTTTCTTTAGTAAACAAATTTTTTCCCAAAGTTGAACTTTTTTTGGGAAATTTGGCCACAAAATTTTGCCTAAGTAAATTTTTTTTAAAAGCCTTGTAAGTAAAAGTCTTTTTTACAAAATTTAGGCCTGCAAAACTTTTCAAAATGGAAAATTGTCTAAGTGTAAAAAGTTTTTTTTGGTGTAAAGGCTTTTACCCTATTTTTGAAAAAAAAAACACTTTGTCAAAAACATGAAGCACTTAGAAGTTTTACAAAAATTGCATATCATTAGAAAAACTCACAAATCCCTGTTAGATATGTTGTTCACCCATAAATGTTTTTTGATATATGTCAATGGGGGAGGAAAGGTCAAAGTTATGTGTTAAGTTAAGTGTTTTATAACACAATTATTTAGGGGGAGTATGAGAAAAACTTTTCTGTTCAAAATTACATTATGTTAAGTGTTTTATAACACAAGTATTCAAGGGGAGTATGAGAAAAAATTTTCTGTTCAAAACCATGTGGGTTTTAGACTTTATACTGTTCAGAATTGCTATGTTTCATTGGTCTTAACCTTCATACTTAAACTGTTATAATTTTTACTTAACTTTGAATTGTGTTGCCATAAATCAAAAAGGGGGAGATTGTTGGTGCCGGAAGCACCATATCGAACCTTGTTTTGATATTGGCAAAGGATTCAAAGTTAAGTACTATTGGTGATCTAATAAAGTTACTCAAGTGTGCAAGAAAGTCCTAGTTAAGCTGGGCAAGAAGTCCTGGCAAAGGGCTGGGCAAGAAGTCCTGGTCAAGGACTGGGCAAGAAGACCTGACCGGAAGTCGGGTAAAGAAGTCTTGGTCGAGGACTGGACAAGAAGACCTGACCAGAAGTTGGGCACGAAGACATGATCAAGGGGATCGGGCAAAAGTCCAACCGGAGGAGCCGGTTGGCAAAAGGTAAACTCTCCTGAGAGGAGTAGGTGAGGACGCGTTCCCCGTCGAGGGAACAGTAGGCGTCGGTTCGACCTAGGGTTCCATTTGGGAGACCCGAAGTCAGAACCAAGACAGCTACGGCTGTAATTACTACTTGTCTTGTTTTTGGGACTAACCTTAGTTGCAGGGTTGAAGGACTGATCGTCTGCAAGTGAAGGTTCTTCACTGGGCCTAGGCGCCCGAATGGAGTCAGGCGCCCGAGTGGGCTCAGGCGCCCGTAAGGATACGGGCGCCCTAGGGTGAAGGCAAAACCAAAAACCAGCTGTGAAGCCACTGAGCCAAGGCGGATCAGGCGCCCGTAAGCTCACGGGCGCCCCCATCAGCTCAGGCGCCCAAGTGGGGAGGATAAGCACTAATCGAGCTCGCGGATAAGGATTCGCAGATCGGAGGGCACGTGTCAGGCGCCCCCAACCCATCAAGCGCCCGATGGAGTACTATAAAAGGGGCTCGACCCCAAGGCTTCAAAAACACAACTTTCTAACGCTCCAAAGCTTTTCGTTCAAGTGCTACGCCCCGGCAAACTCTGACTTCGAGATTCCAGCGCTGATGACGACCCTCTGCTCCGAAGAACGATCCATATCGGGCGTCGGTAACGAAAAGTGTAGCTCTTTTCATTTACGGCAATATTCTTGTACTGAAATTTGTAAACATTTTGCGCGATTATAGAATTGCCCAAAGTAAACGGTCAAGGACCGTGGGCCTTGGAGTAGGAGCCGACCGCAACTCCGAACCAAGTAAAATACTTGTGTTTCTGTGTGATTGTTTTTTTCCGCTGTATTTTCTCTTTTCCTTAATCCGAAAAAGTTTCCCCCCTCTATCGTTTTTCTCGATCCAACAAGAGCAAAACCATGAGGGCTTAGGCCCAAAGTGGACAATATCATACCATTGTGGAGATATCTAAATTCCTTTCGGTCCTAACAATTGGTATCAGAGCCAGGTCGCTCTTCACCGGACTAACCACCGGAAGAAGCACAAGCTAGAGCCATGATCCAGATCTAACCATGTGGGTTAAGCCTTGAATAAAAGGATGTGTGGGCTCCCGTGTCTTGATCAAGAGGATCAGACACCAGGCAGAGAAGTCCTAGTTGTTGCTAGGCGATGAAGTCCTAGTAGGTTGGGTGGACCTAGGGGCAGAAAGTCCTGGTGGGTTGAGGATCGGACATCAAACGGAAAGGGTTTCCGCTTGAGGGGGAGCTTGTGGTTCTTTGTTTGAGGGGGGGATTGTTGGGGTTGCAAGGTTGCAAACATAGTCCCACATCAAAAACACATGGGAAAGATCATAGGCTTATAAGGAAAAAAAATATCTCCATTGGCAAGAGGCCTTTTGGGAGAGCCCAAGAGCAAAACCATGAGGGCTTAGGCCCAAAGTGGACAATATCATACCATTGTGGATATATCTAAATTCCTTTCGATCCTAACAGAATCTTCCTCCGAAGAAGAAGAAGAGGCCCCACAATCAAATCTTCTCGCCTTAACCGCTTCGGAAGACATCGACACCGGATTGGAATCGGAGTCAGACGACGAAAGGCTCACAATTTCGGAGAACGGCCAAATAACGATAAGAGGTTATTCCGAAATTGAATTATCAAAATTAATAGCTTATTTATCTCGTAACTTGGCGAAAGCCAAAATCCGGGTCGAATCCCTCCGACAGGAAGTAAAACTCCTGAAAGAGGAAGCCAACTCTAGATCCTTGACCGAGAAGGTTCAAGAAGGAAACTCTACTCAAGTTGAAAAGCTTGAGAAAGAAAATTCCTCCTTGAAAACTCAAGTCAAGGAGCTCAGAGTGGCTTTAGAATGATTTACTTCAGGTTCCAAGGGTCTTGACATGATCCTTGGAAAACAGAAGTCCGTTCTTAATCAATCTGGGTTAGGGTATCGAACCAAGTCAAGACAACGGTCGTATTATGTTGTATTGAACCAACCTAGAGCCAAAGTTCAAGCATGGGTAGCCAAACTTTGCTTGAACAACCAAGCTGGACCAAACCAGTATTGGATCCCCAAGGACAAGATTCACATCTTGCCTAATCATTATCGTGGCTTTAATCCAGGGGGAGCCAATATAAAAACAATTTTTATAATTAAATATTTTTTTAATTCTTTAATTTTATTGCATGCTTGCTTGGTTATTTTTTCCTGCAAATTATTATGTTTAGACCTAAGACTGGTTAGACTAAGGACTAAAATGATTTAATTGAAATTTGAACAACATAGTATTGGGTGGAGGTGAGATGATAGTATGTTAGGGAAGCCATTTTGGTGGAACTAGCCGAAGCAATCAATCCAAGACCCAAACTAGTTAGACCAAAATCTTTCAAGAAGTAACTTGAAGATGAATATTCAATAAAAGGCTTTGTCAAGGAAAGGGTTGATGATCCAATAAGCCTATGGCCAAAGAAGGCCTAGTGCCTCGCCAAGACCTGGAAGCCAATTATTGAAAATCAAATTCACTTTACTATTGTCAGATTTGAATCTAACACAAATTTCAATTAATCTTAGATTCAACCACTTTTCAAAATAAACTTAAAACTTAATTAAATTTTTCAAAATTAATTCAACCTTTTAAAATTAACTATGCTTTTCAAAATTAAAATCTTCATTTCTGTTAAAACCTGTCTCACAAAACTCATAAGGATAACGTGATTGACAACACTAGATTGGGCGAGACAGATTAGGTTGTGAAAATCAATTTAAGTTATCCTTAATTCTAATTGGATCCAAATCAATAAATACTTTATGTGTAGGAACATAAAGATTAGGATCAATGGATGTTGGATAGCGGATGCTCCAGACACATGACTGGAGACAAATTGAAATTCACCAAACTCAAGTTCGAGAACCTAGGCTCAGTAGCATTTGGCAATAATGCCGCACTCAAAGTTATTGGGTCAGGTAACATTGAACTCAAATCAGATTTTGTGATTCAAAAGGTACTCTTGGTTGAGAACTTCAAATTTAATTTACTTAGTATAAGTCAATTATGTGATACTGGCTATGTAGTTACATTTACCAACTCTGACTGCCTAATTAGAAACCTTCAAGACTCAGAAGTCATGCTTAAGGGCACCAGGAAAAACAATGTCTATACTATAAATCTACCCTTAATACCTAAATGTCTCTTAACTCAATTAGAAGAATCCAACCTCTGGCATAGGAGATTAGGTCACACTAATGTTAGACTAATTTCAAAAATCACCCAACTTTGTCTAATTAAAGGAGTTCCAAAAATTAAGAACTATGAAAACACAATATGTAATTCATGCAACCAAGGTAAACAAACCAAGTCTAATCACAAGTCAATTCAATCAGACCTAACTCAAACCACACTTGAGCTCCTGCACCTTGACCTATTTGATTCACATGGAGCCAAGTCACTAAGTGGAAACTGGTACCGCTTAGTCATTATCGATGATTACTCTAGGTTTACTTGGGTTAGGTTCCTAAAAACTAAGGATGAAACCCTAAACCAGGTTATTGACTTATGTAAGATAATTGAAAATCAAAATGATACCAAAATCAAAAGGCTTAGGAGTGATCACGGGGGAGAGTTTGAGAATCAAAGATTTGAGGAATTTTATAAAATAAAATATTCATGAATTTTCGTGTCCTAGAACCTCCCAGCAAAATGGGATAGTAGAAAGGAAGACTAGAACCCTACAGAAGCCGCTAGGACCATGCTCAATGAATTCAACCTAGCTAACCAATTATGGGCAGAAGCAATAAGTGCGGCTTGCTATATCCAAAATAGGGTCATAATTAACAAAAGACACAATAAAACTCCCTATGAGGTATATTACCATAGACTGCCAAACTTACATTACCTAAGGGTCTTCGGATGCAAAGTACATATCCTAAACACCAAGGACTACCTAGGCAAATTTCAGTCTAAGTCAACTCCAGAATATTCTTAGGATATTCAACAACAAGTAGGGCCTATAGGGTCTACAATAAACAAACTAATAAAATTGAAGAAACAATAAATTTAATCTTTGATGAGGAAACCAATCCAAAACCTGATAATCAAAACCTGAACCCATCAAATATCGATCAAAGGAAAACGAGCCACTTATTGAACCACTTGTTGAACCTCTAAATGAACTGACTCTTGAATCAACTACTGCATCAACTGAACCAATAATTGAACTAACCCAAATAGTTGAACAAAATACTGAATCAAACCGTCCAGCCGGACCTGAGGCTGAACCAAGTTCTAGAAGAACCAAGAAACCCAGACTCAGTCACCCAACTGATCAAATTATGGGTGATCCAACCTTAGGAGTCAGAACTAGGTCTTCCTATAGAAACCTTAGTCTGATCGCACTAATTTCGAAAATTGAGCCTAAGACTATAGAGGAAGCCTTACCTGATCCTGATTGGATCATAGCCATGCAACAGGAGTTAGCCCAATTTGAGAGAAACCAAGTCTGGGAACTAGTACCTAAACCTGAGGGCAAGTCCATTATAGATACTAAGTGGGTATTCAGGAACAAACTAAATAACCAAGGGGAAATAGTCAGAAACAAAGGCCGCTTAGTAGCTAAAGGGTTCAGTCAAGTCAAAGGATTAGACTATGATGAAACCTATGCCCCAGTAGCCAGACTTGAGTCTATTAGAATGTTGTTAGCATTTGCAGCCTATAGAGGATTCAAACTCTACCAAATGGACGTTAAGTCAGCCTTTTTAAATGGGTTCATCAAAGAAGAAGTCTATGTAGGACAACCCTAGGCTTTGAGGACCTAGAAAAACCTGACTATGTTTTAAAACTTAATAAGGCACTTTATGGGTTAAAACAAGCACCTAGGGCATGGTATGAACGCCTATCAACTTACCTTATTTCTAAGGAATTTAACCAAGGATAAATTTACTCAACTCTATTTGTTAAAACCTTAGAAAAAGACATTTTCATTGCCCAAATCTATGTTGATGACATAATATTCGGATCCACCAACTCAAACTTCTTAAAAGAATTTGTAAAAATAATGGAAAACGAATTCGAAATGAGTTTAGTTGGTGAGCTCAACTTCTTTTTAGGACTACAAATTAAGCAAACTAGGGATGAAAATTATGTTCACCAATCTAAATATGCTAAGGAGTTAATAAAGAAATTTAAAATGGATAACTCCAAAAGCATAAATACCCCTATGGCCACAAATGTAAAAATTGATAGTGACCCTAAAGGTAAACCTGTAGATCTTAAGTTATATCGAAGTATGATTGGAAGTCTACTTTACCTTACAGCTAGAAGACCTGATATCCTATTCTCTTTAGGAATGTGTGCTAGATACCAAACCTGTCCTAAGGAAACGCACTTAGCAGCCCTAAAAAGAATACTTAGATACATTAAGGCACCCTAAATGTAGGGATTTGGTATCCTAGGATCTCGACCTTTGACTTGTCAGAATACTCTGATTCTGACTATGCTGGATGCAAACTGGACAGAAAGAGTATAAGTGGAAGCTGCCAACTTTTAGGAAATAGTCTAGTCAGTTAGTGCAGTAGAAAGCAACATTGCGTAGCTCTATCTACAACTGAAGCAGAATATGTTGCTTTAGGAGAGTGTGTAGCACAACTCTTATGGATGATGCACACTCTTAAGGACTTCTAGCTTGATTACGCCCAAACCCAAGTCTACATTGATAACATAAGTTCAATCAATCTAACTAAGAACCCAATCCAACACTCTAGAACAAAACATATAGAAGTTAAGCATCACTTCGTAAGGGATCATGTAGCCAGAGGTGAAATAGTCCTTAAGCATGTAGACTCAAAGTCAAACTTAGCTGATATCTTCACCAAAACCTTACCTGAGTATGAGTTTAGCTCACTAAGAAGGAAGTTAGGGTTATGCTTAGTAAAATAGGACTACTCTATATGTGTTTTTTTTTTCAAAAATTGTTTTATTTCTTATCTATTATTTAATTATTTTTGTCTTGAAATTTAAAATGATTTTCTGACTTAGTTTTTTTTCAAAACTTACCCCCTCAAAACTAGGCTTTTTTTCACAAATGGACTTAGCTTAGGCCCTAACCCTAGAACTGCATGAACCTATAGATCTAGAAGCCAGCATCTCACAAGCACCTTAGGGTACTTTTGATTGACAACCTAGACTGGGTTGAGATGCTTAGGTCTATTCCTTGATTCAAGATGCTTTAAGTCAGTGCATCTGCAGTAATTGGGGCAATAAATACCAATTGAACAGTAATCAGGTTAAGTGTCAAGCATAAAAATCTAACTTGATCAAATCACTTAACTTGACTAACTCTAACGAAAGCTACTGTTAATGACAGTTAGTATGTAGCTAACTGGGTTAGACAGGACCCGAAAGAGAAAATCTAAATTGGTTTGGTCCAGTTAATGCTTAGAAATGGTTCAATACAGAACTTTATTTTCATTACTCTATTTTTTGCTATAATAATTTTTTTATTAATATATGGCAAAGGGGGAGAGAAAGGAAAGGAGACAAAAGAAGCTTTTTAATTTTAATTTTTTTTCCTTTTATCTCCTTTTTTCAAAAAGTAAAGTAACGAAAATACTTGTTTTCAAATCTGAAGCATCTCAAAAATTCTTTTGGAAAATTTTTTCTCTAACTTGAAAATCTTTTTTAAAATTTTCTAAGTGTTGAAAATCTGAAAAATCTTTTGAAAATATTTTTTTGGATAGTCAAGGACTTAGAAGTGTTTTCAAAAACCCCACGTATTTTTGAAAAACTCAAGGGGAGAATTTTTTCAGGGGGAGGAAATTTTACATTGCTTGTTTCTTTAACTTAACTTTTTGATCCGTGTTGTCATAAATCAAAAAGGGGGAGATTGTTGGTGCAGGCAGCACCTAAGTCAAACCTGTGTTTTGATAATGGCAAAAGGGTTCAGAAGTTAAGATGTAATTGTGATCTAACAAGCTTACTGAGTGTGCAAGAAAAGTCCTAGGTACACTAGGCAAGAAGTCTTGGCAAAGGGCTGGGCAAAGAAGTCCTGGTCGAGAATTGGGCAAGAAGTCCTTGCAAGGGGTTGGGCACCGAAGACCTGACCGGAAGTTGGGCAAGAAGACCTGACCGGAAGTTGGGCACGAAGACCTGTTCAGGTGGATTGGGCAAAAGTCCAACCGGAGGAGCCAGTTGGCAAAAGGTAAACTCTCCTGAGAGGAGTAGGTGAGGACGCGTTCCCCGTCGAGGGAACAGTTGGCATCAGTTTGACCTAGGGTTCCATTTGGGAGACCCGAAGTCAGAACCAAGACAGCTACGGCTGTAAGTAATGCTTGTTGTGTTTTGGAACTACCCTGAGTTGCAGGATTGAAGGACTGGTCTTCTGCAAGTGAGGTGTCTCACTGGGCCTAGGCGCCCGGATGGACTCAGGCGCCCATATGGATACTAGCGGCCCAGTGTGAAGGCAAACTCCAAAACACAACCGCGAAGCCTCTAGACCAATGTTGTTCAGGCGCCCATGAGGTCACGGGTGCCCGCATCAGCTCAGGCGCCCAAGTGGAGATGGATAAGCACTGACCAAGCCTGCGGATAAGGGTTCGCGCAGGGAAGGCCACGTGTTAGGCGCCCCCATCGTCACAGGCGCCCTTATGGGTGCTATAAAAGGGGGTTCACCCCCAAGGCTTCAACATTACTTGCTCTCAACGCTCCAAACCTTTTTGTTCAAGCGCTACACTCCGGCAAACTCCGACTTCGAGATTCCAGCGCCGATGACGACCCTCTGCTCCGAAATTCGATCCACCTCGGGGGTCGGTAACGAAAAATGTTGCAAGTTTAATTTTCTGCTCTACTTCTGTACTTAATTTGTAAAACTCTTATTGCGATTATAGAATTGCCCAAAGTAAACGGTCAAGGACCGTGGGCCTTAGAGTAGGAGCCGACCGCGACTCCGAACCAAGTAAAACCGACTTGTGTTCTTGTGTGTTCTGTCATTTTCCGCTGCGTATATTCTTTAACTTTCCGAAAAAATTTATAACGATATTCACCCCCCCCCCCCTCTATCATTTTCTTCGATCCAACACTTGGGGCCCAAAACTGATCTGGGGCCCCGCTGTCTGCGCCGAATTGGTGCCGACTTGATGAATCTCCAACTGACGCACCTGTGCCTTCCTGGCTCGGTTGGAGTCTCCTCCGATTGGTCCGCCCGAGATGACATGTACTCCTCCTCGGATGGCATTTTGCTGGTTGGCCTGCTCCTCCTCCATCTCCTCGGCCCCGGCCCGATTCCCCTGAGGGAATATATTGTGGACGACCGAGGGGTTTCCTCGGAGCTCTTCGGCTGTGGGGTCTACGACTAAGCCGCAATATATTGCGAACTGGTGCCGACTTGATGAATCTCTAACTGACGCACCTGTGCCTTCCTGGCTCGGTTGGAGTCTCCTCTGGTTGGTCCGCCCGAGATGACATGTACTCCTCCTCGGACGGCATTTTGCTGGTTGGCCTGCTCCTCCTCCATCTCCTCGGCCCCGACCCGATTCCCCTGAGGGAATATATTACGGACGACCGAGGGGTTTCCTCGGACTCTTCGGCTGTGGGGTCTACGACTAAGCCGCCTCGACCTGAGGCGCGCCTAGGATATGCTTGGCGCCCTCACCCTCGAGGTGTGGGAGCCCGCTGATGGATTCCATTTTATTGATCATTTGAGTTGCTTAAATCCCTATTTGATCTATGTTTTTATTGCCAAAATTGTGAAATTGCCTAGGTTTTAGAACTTATTCATATTTTGGACTTAAATGCAAAATTACACATATTTGAGTTAATTGGCCACTAAATTCTTGATTTATTTTTGTAGGCATGAAAGGTTCCTAGACCTAGAGCATATTGGGTCAAACTCGAGTCGGAAGTGACCCGGATCAGATTATCAAGATCACGATTAAATCTGGGCCGTTCGATTCGAAAGCGGCTAGATCTGAGCCATCCGGGATGATCTGAAGCCATCCGAGCTAGGGCTAGGGTTAATCAAGCACCCTGATCAAGATCTGAAGGTTTCACCACAATCAGAGCTCAATCAACCGTTGGATCAAGCTTGGAGAGCTCTAGATCATCCATTCAAAGATTAGCTTGATCTGGACCATCCGTTGCAAATCTGGAGGATCCGAGCTACCACGAGGCAGATCCTGACCCCAGATCATCATCATCAAAGTTTGGCTCCAATCAGACCAAGATCAGCCGTTGGATTGAAGCAAATCAATCTGGACCGTCCATGCATGAATACTTAAGGAAAATTTTGGCCGCAGCTTCCCTATCGCGTCTTCGCCGCTACAGTGTCTTCCCTTCCGTTTGTTCTTCGTGTTCTTGCGTTTTTCACTCCATCCGAAGGCGTGATCCCTCGACTCTTGATTCAGAGCTAGTGCTAGGTCGTCGAGGAAGCCATCAGTGAAGTTTCTGGATCAGATTTGCTCAATTCGCAGTACTGTTGAGAGGTTTCCGCAGTTCTGATCACTTGGCGTCTTTTGATCGGCTGTGCTCGATCACACCCCAACTGAGCTATCTAGAGGAGTTCCCTAGAGAGCTTAGATCATCATCCATCCATTTTCGCACACCGATGCAGCCGAAATGAAGATTCCGAGTGGAAATTTCAGAAATGAAGCAATCTGAACTTGACTCAATCGCGGATGGCATTTTCTCCACGATTTGCTGAGTTTGCGGGTCTGATTCTCTCCCTTGCTTGACAACCAAGGAGTACCTGAGCTGAAGATAGATCGAGGAGTAGTTTAGATCATTAATTTTAATGCTTTGTAGCTGTAATTTTACATTGCCGCATTGTTCTGTTCTGAATTGCGTTTTCAGCTACTGAAAGTTACAATTTCAAGTTCTTAGCTGTAGTTTAGCTCTAATTCCGCAAGTAGAGTCCTATATGAACTTGTTTAGTGATTAACTAGATCAAATTTCAGCTTATTACTTGTTCAAATGGTTGCGTGCCAAGTTTAGTTTAGTTTTGTTTTCTCCTTTTCGAGTTCTGAGTTTATCTCAGAAATCTTGTTTCTTAGTTGTTAATTCTTGCATTCGATTTAAGTATAGGTTTCCTTAGTTAATGTAGAGCTTAGTTCACTAAATCTTGCACTTCATTCTAGGTTTTCAGCTCAGCTAGTGCTGAATTTCTGCAACTTGAATCTGAATTTCTGCAATTTCGTTTCTGATTTCTTGCTTTCCAAGTTCTGGTATTAGTTTGCACTCCTTTACAGAATCTTGCTTTGTTCTTTCTTAATACCATTGTTCCCCAATCTAACCAATCAGTTTTAAAGAGTGGAGTTGAAAGCTAAATTAATTTTTCATTTGGAGCTAGTTTTGGCACAAAAGCTCTCCCTTGCGTGCCAACTAACATGAACTCAATTGCATCCAAAATCAACTTGTTTTGTGGTATGTGAGTGTATTTGAATCAATAAGTTTGAACCCATCTAATGCTGAAAAATCTGGGCAGTGATTGGCTTCCAAAAATATTGCATGCTTAATAGATATTTGTTGCTTGTGAAAATTTCGAATTTCTTTTGCTTTAATTTGTCTTAGCTTGTTCATTTCCGAAACTTGCCATCACTACCTCTAAATCTCAGTTTAGTGTTTCTTTGCAATTGACTTTAGATTTGCCTTCCAATTCGGTCAAGTATCTTGTTTTATTTGGTTTACTACTAGTTGAGTTTTCCTTAAGTGCCAACTTCTTGCTTAGTTCATTAGCTTAAGATTCTTACTTCTCTATTGCAATTTCACTTTTGATTGTATTCCAATCCCAATAACTTATTTCGAAACCCAAAACAAAAACGATACATAAACACGAGTTTGAATCAAACTAGACAACTATCCCCGAGAAAAATACGACCTGTGGCCCCTTTGCTACATTCTTATACATTTGCTTGTAAAAGGGTTTCCAGCACTTTATAAATTTCTAAATTTGAGACCCACTTTCGTGACAGTCATTTTGGGTCCGTCACCCGCCCTCTGCCGGCTTACCGGCATTCTTCTGTGGCATGGGTGTTGGTCTGGTGGAAGGTGCAGTATGGCCCCCATCGGGTCGGGAGACACCCTTGGTCCACTTGCTGCACGTGTCGCCTTTCTCCTCCCACTCGGTCGATGGGTCCGCGTGGGCTGCGGATGGGTCCTCCTGGGGATCTGGTGTTCTGGACGGGGTTGGGAGGCATTGGGTTGGCCGACTCCTTCTTCCGAGCGGTCTGTGCCTCTTCGACGTTGATATACTTGACCGCCTTGCCCAATAGGCTATCAAAGTCCTTCGGGGGCTTCCTGATCAGTGAGCGGAAGAAGTCTCCATCTTGCAGTCCTTGGGAGAATGCGCTAACCAAGACCTCGGGCGTGGCTGTGGGCATGTCCAAGGCCACGCCGTTAAATCTCTTGATGTAAGCCCGGAGGGACTCCTTCGGGCCTTGCTTCAAGGAGAACAGGTTGAGGGTCATCTTGTGATGCCTCCTGCTGCTAGCAAAATGTTGGAGGAAAACTCTCCTGAGCTCCTCAAAGATCGTGACCGACCCATTGGGGAGTCGGTCAAAACACCTCTGGGTCGGGCCCGAGAGGCTTGTCAAGAAGGCTCGACACTTCACGCCTTCTGGGTATTGATAAAGTAGAGCAGCGCTCTCAAACTTCATCAAGTGTTCTTCAGGGTCGGTGGTCCCCGCGTACTCGGGGATTGTGAAGAAGCGAAGGTGTCGGAGAACTGGATCTTCCAAGATCCAAGAAGAGAACGGACTGCAGACCAGGGTGGCTAGGGAAGGGTCGGTCGGGCCTTTTCCCTTGTCTGGACGTGATCGATGCATCTGGTTAGATGCGAAAGCCTCGGCTGAGTCGGCTTCATCGCCCTGGTCCTGATAAAAGGCTGCAGGAAAGGGTACAACGTCGCCTTCAGGTCCGGAGGGCCTTTCCCGGCCTACTGAAGGCCTGCGGGCCGCCGGCTCAGGGAATCGTGGCGCTTGGCTACCACCATGTGAAGGCCTCTGAGGGGTCCTCTGGGCTCGGGCTGCCATCAGCATCTTGTACTCCTCAGGGGTGACGGTCATCATGACGTGGTTGGGGTTTTCCATCTTGCACCTCCGATCAGGCTGAATGCCCCTTCTTCTAGCGCCAAATTTGATCCTGTCGCGAGGCGAGGTGGACTCCCAAGGGTGAGATGGTCTCCTGAAGCTCATGAGCTACCGACGTGGGCTCCGGTGTTTGCTCCTGACCTGCAAGACAAAGACTGTTAGAACCCCTGGGAAAAGTCCTCGGCAAGGCACTCCGACGGTCAAGTCAGTCCCCGGTGGTAGTATAGCAAAATGAAACCAATAGAACAGTGAAATTGCACTATCGTGCGTACCTGGGGTGTGTCGAGTGGCGAGGCTTATATAGCCGAGGAAGCTAACAGCTGCTGCCCAGCCTGTCAC
Organism: Boesenbergia rotunda; assembly: GCA_024364735.1. Lineage (NCBI taxonomy): Eukaryota > Viridiplantae > Streptophyta > Magnoliopsida > Zingiberales > Zingiberaceae > Boesenbergia > Boesenbergia rotunda. The sequence continues at coordinate 562,433 of JAGFNQ010000388.1, forward strand.
CTTTCGTCTCGTAGTGAGGACAAGGCAAGGCATACCCAGAGGTGGCAGGGTAATGTGTCGCATACCGGAATAAGAAAATGACACTGTCAACTTAAAGGCTAGCGCCGTCGAGCGCCGCTCGGCCTGACACGGGGGTATGGGGTTGTAGTACGGGGGGTCAGGATATGGCAGGAAGATCATGGCGTCAGCAAGATACTCGCAATTAATGCCGGAATGATGCCATACCTGTGCCGACCCCGTACTCCTTCTGCTAGTCCTGTGTCAGGGAGTGGTTGTTCTGATGAGTGATAAGTGTTATTTTGTTGATCATTTCATATTCTAAAATCCTTGTTTGACCCATATTTTACTTGCTTAATATTGAATTTATCCTAGGTTTTGTGAATTTATTCTATTTTGGGTTTTATTGTAACTAAATTGTGAATCTATTTTTTTAGGCTTGGAAGGATCATGGACCTAGGTCATGCTGGGTCAAACTTGAGTCAGAAGTGGACCCGGATCGAGTGATCAAGCATCCGACTAATTTGGGTCGTCCGATTCAAAAACGGCTAGATCTGAGCCATCTGAGAACCTTTGAGGCAATCCGAGCTAGGGTTAAGGCTGATTAAGTACTCAGGTCAAGATCTGAAATTTTCATTCAAATCAGAGATCACTCAGCCGTTGGATCAAGTTCAGGAGGATCTAGACCGTCCATTCAAAGATCAGGTAGATCTGAGCCATCCGTTGCAAATCTGGAAGATCCGAGCTACTGAAAGATAGATCCTGACCCTTGATCAACATCATCAAATTTTGGTTCAGATCTGAAGAGATCCAGCCGTTGGATGGAGTTAAGACAATCTGGACCGTCCATTTCTAAACTATATAAACAGCCATCTGCCCCCGATCACAGTGTCGCGTCTTTGCCGCAGTTTTCGCCTTCTTCGCATTTTCTTACTGTTCTTCTTTAATTTTCTTCATCTGAGGGCATGACCGCTTGGATTCCCACTTTTGATCAAGTTCTAGATCGTCGGATCTTCTTCTCCGTGAGATTTTCAGCTCCAATTCGCCCAAGAACAGAGCTGATTGAGGGTTTCATCAGATCTGTAAATCGATTGCTTGGATCTCGGTTGTGTGTCATTTTCATCCATCTGAGCTATCTGGAGGGTTCTATGGAGTGCTCTGATCATCCCCAAATCATCATCGCAATCCAACACAGTGAGATCGAGGAGATCGGATTAGTTTTTCAGCTGGATGCAGAGTTTGAGCTGATTTGATCACTGAGTCAGATTTTTCCAGCAATCTATGGAGCTAAGGGGCTCTTGGCTTGCTCTTGTGTGACGGCAAGGAGATCTTGAGCTAAGGGAGGGATTCAAAGCTTAATTTCTTAGTGAATTTTCAATTCTAAGTTGTAGTTTCGAATTCTGCAATTCATTTACAGTTTCTGAATTTGAATCAGTTAAACTTAGTTTTATTGAATCGTTCCTGCATTCATTAGGTTTCAATTCTGCAAGCTAATTAGCTAGGGAGCTTGTTTAGTGAACAATTATTTTCAATTTCAGTTTATTTCATGTTTCATTGCTTGCGTATCAGTTCTGTAGCTGAGTATCAGTTCTTCCTCCTGCGTATCAATTCTTCTCTTGAGTTTCTGAATTGTGTATTAGTGAATATTAGTTCTTCGACATCTTTTCTGAAACATTAGATTAGTGCCCTTGAATCTGAGTTTGCTTGTTTGATCTACATTTAGTTTGCAGTTGCATTTCTGCATTCGGGTTCTGTTTCCTGAATATTACTACTGCATTTCTGAATTCGTTTCTTCATTCAGTTGTGTCTGAATTTGTTAGCTTCATTTCTGCAATTCTAAGTTCATCACTTCTGAAGCTAGTGTCGAGCACTTGTTCTCAGTTGTTTTGTTTGATTTTGCATCCAATTTGTTGCTGCATTTCATTTCTGCATATAGGTTCTGAATTCCTGCATTTCAATTCTGAATTAAGCTTGTTCCTGAATTCCTGCCTTCATTTCTGAATTTCTTCACTCATTCATGCATAGCACTTCATTAATAGCTTGCCTTCCCAGTTGAATTGCTCAGTGTCCTTTTGGAGTTGTCAGTTTACAGTTTTTACATTTAGTATCAGTTTTTGACATACAAGTTTGTTTCCTTAGCGTATCAAGTTGTTCATTGCCACATTTCGTATCAAGTGAAGCTCCGGCATTGCTTGGTATGAAGTTAAACACACTTATGAGTGTGCTATGGTGCATGAAATCAGTTAGTCTTGCATCCGGCTGTTTCTGAACTCTCCATCCATTTCTGCATGTGTTTGCTTCTGAATTTTGCAGCCAGCTGGTGTTTGTTTGTTTTAAGTTTGGCTCCTGAAGTTAACCACCCCTTTTAGTGTACTGTTGTGCTTGAAATTAGCTTCCTTTATATTCAGTTCATTTCTAAACTGTCTCTTTTCGGCAATTCATGTTTGCATTTCTGCATTTTGTATCAAGTGGAAACTCATCATTGGTTAGTGGACAACTTGCTTCACAATTGGTTGTTTTGACTTTTAGTTTCTGAAAGTAAACACAACCTTTAGTGTGATAATTGCACTTGCTATTAGTTTTATTCTCCAAATTTGCAAATCTACATTGGTTTGATTAATTTCATAAATTGGTTGAGTCATCAATTGACATTATCTTGGTTAAGTTCATTTAGTTAAGTCTCCTTTCTTTTCATTGTGTTTTCATTTCTAATTGAAACCAAACCCCATTCCTACTTGAAACCCAAAAAATATTGATGACACATAAACTCGAGCTCGAATCAAACATCCTTAACTAGCCCTAGGAAAAATACGACCTGTGACCTCTTTACTACATTTTTATCTTTGTTAGCAAAAAGGGTTTCCAGCTTTTCAAATATCTAAATTTGAGACCTGCATCCGTGACAGCCTCTTTTGGGTCCATCAATGTGTCACGACAATACCTCAAACACGAATGTCGACTGGGGGCACAGAACGAGGAGGCCGACTGAGGGCCTAGAGTAGTGGTGTCGACTGAGGGCACAGGACGAGGAGGCTGACTAAGAGCCTAGAGTGATAATACGATTCAGTGATATATTAAGCAAAGCCCCCTTTGGCTCGGGCTTACCCCAGGAGCGTGGGCCGCCACGCGTCGGCTGGGAGCCAAAACGAGAGGGGTGCGGGGGCAGGCCCGCGATAGTCTGGACGCTCGGTCAGGCCGATTCTGAGGAACGTGGGTCGCCACGTACCTGATCGGGTACACTGAGCGGCACTGTGAATTGAGTCTTTTTGGACTCGGGCCTCCCGACCCAGGCCTTTCCGGACTCGGGGGCCTTTTGGGGGCTTGCGACCCCCTTAGTCTCGATGATTACCTTTTACCAGGGCCTATCCTTTCTCATTCTCGAGGGAACTAGGCCAAGCTGCCCATATAAGCCTTATATCCTATGGGCTCCCGAAGCCTACGGATCTATCTCCTATTGACGAAGCACTAGGCTGTCGGGCCAGGCTACACGCAAGCTGGCCCGGGATCAGTGATAATGTTTATTTTAGATGATTTAATATTATCGGTCTACTAGTTAGATATAAATAAGTAAAATTTGGAAGGCATTTTATTCAACCGCAATAAATTAAAAATATTTTATATTTATTAAAAATTAATTTTAAAATTTATTAGAATAATTATCTACATAAATATCAATTATGTCAATTTATACAAGAGCGAATATTTGTAAAGCGATTCACATGATATATTAATAGATTATTACGTAGAACAAAATTTAAAGCTTGCAAAGGTATTATGTCTTAACATAATCAATCATTGTTCTAAATATAACAACATTGATATTTTAATGTAAAAGTTATTCAACCTATACACTATAACACAATCAATCATACCGTCTCGTCGATTAAAGCCATACATTATAACAACCTTATCTCCTGTAAGCGCTGGGCTTCTAGATTGTCTATCGCGAGCGCTTTCCGATTTATCCTGATGATTGATGGAAAATTTCGTGAGGCTGAGCCGATCATCCCAAATTTAATTTGTCTGTTGCCTGATTCATCAATCAACTTATCTCCCGCAAGTTAATCTTTTTGGGCCGAATACATATAATATAGCTATAAAATATTAAATATTGAGGTATAAGTAGATGATGTTTATAAATTATGTTTCAAATTTAACCGATAGAAAATAAAAAGATGGTTTACTTTCAATTTAGTCAGATGAAATTTGAACTTTAAGATTTTTTTTTTAAAATACAAGTTAGCCTCTATAATATTAAATTATAAATTAATGGATATATATATATATATATATATATTGATGGGGTTGAATATACCATGGGCGAATATGGGGGCTGAAGAAACTGTATGGTAAAATCCACTCAGTCGAAACGGCGCCCTTGTCGTGACACCCGAGACCCTCTCAGGAAATGGAACCCGGAGACCAACTCCAGTAGTTATAATCCCGGAGCTAGCTTCAGGAAGACAAACCCCCGAGTTCACCTTGGGAGTAAGTCCCCGAGATCACCTCGGAGAGACGAATGCCCGGGACCTCCGGGCCAAAGAACCTCGGGATCACCTCGGGGTGGTGGAGCCCAAGGAACACTCAAGTAGAGGTCCGTTTTCCGTGGATCGACAAGTCATCCTCATCCATTATGACGGAGTAATTACTACCCATGATTAGCGGTCATAAAGGCCTTAATCATCGCAACAGCCCGGATTGAGGAATCGCGGCGACCGTTACTAGGGTGAACCATTAACCGATAATCATGGGGACGTGGCGAAGATCGTGGGGACTCGCAAATGGCCGCCGCAGATATAAAAGGTATTCCAACTCCTCCGATAAGAGGGTTATGCATTCTCTGCTACTCATACATCTTTCTGATTACTACTTCTCCTCTCCATTGAGGCACTGACTTGAGCGTCGGAGTGGGCTCCACCGGACAACCTCCGCGCGTGTTCCCCTAACGCTCGTGTTGATTTCACAGGGCGCAGAGTTCCTCTCCTCACGTCAGTATCCGCGTGGGTTGAGCCCTGGTGACTGGCCGTCGATGTTGATTCCTTCCGGAATAAGTTTGGCGTCATCTGTGGAAAACTAGTTAAGCACCCGAAGGAGCACCGATGGCAGAGCCAGCGGGAGAACTCATGACCCTGACCAAGGAGGAACTTGATCGCCGAAGAGCTACCACCATTGAAGAAACGCTCCGGCATCCACTAGTGTAACCCTTTGATTCTCCATGAGGGGCCTTGGATCAGAAGGAGACCCTCACGATCAACCTATATCCCACTTACAGGGCCTTACCGGAATTCCGCGGAGTCTTGCAAGTGGATCTCGCTGACCCGCGAGAACATGAAGGACCTAAGGAAGAACGGAGGGAGGTCGAGAGCGAGGAAGTGCAGATTCACCCTCAACATAGAGGGGGAGTTACGCGAATCGCCCTCGACCTTGCTTCGGAACTAAGAAGTCGTCTCATAGATTGCTTGCGGAGCCACAAAGATGTCTTCGCCTAGGCCGCTAAAGAGATCAAAGGGGTTCCACCGACGTTAGCCATGCATCATCTGCATGCCACCCCGAGAACCCGACCTGTGAAGCAGCAATGGAGGCACTTTGCACCAGAGCAAGATAAGGCTATCCGAGATGAGGTTTAGAAGTTGTTAAAAGCCGGACACATCAGAGAAGTTCAATTCCGTACCTGTTTGGCTAATGTACTCCTCGTCCCTAAGCCGGGAGGTAAATAGCGGATCTGCATCGACTTTCGTGACTTGAATAAAGTCTGCCCCAAAGATTGTTATCCCCTACCTCGAATAGACCTGTTAGTGGACTCTATAGCCGGTTGTGAGTTTATCTCAATGTTGGATGCCTACCAAGCTACCACCAAGTCCCTCTTGCTCCCGAGGACCAGGAGAAAGTCAGTTTTGTGATGCCCGACGACACATATTATTATAACGTCATGCCTTTCAGTTTGCACAACGTCGGGGTCACGCCAGCAGATGATGGACAAAGTCTTCAAGCACCAGATCAGGAGAAACATTGAGGTGTACGTGGACGATATCCTAGTTATGACTGACAAGGTAGGTGACATGATAGCCGACTTGGAAGAAACATTCGCCACCCGAAGGTCCAATCGACTAAAATTGAACCCTACTAAATGTTTGTTCGGGTTAAAGAGCGGTCGATTCTAGGGTTGCATGATGACAGAGAGGGGGATCAAGGCCAATTCAGAAAAAGTAAAAATTATTCTGGATATGCCGCCCCCTCGCAACTTCAAGGAGGTGTAATGGCTGAATAGAAGAATCACGGCGCTGTCCAGATTCATCTCCAAATCCGCAGATAAGACCCTGCCATTCTTCAAAATTCTGAGAAAGACAACCAAGTTCAAGTGGGATGAACAGTGTGAGAAAGCATTTGCAGATTTGAAGACTTATCTCGCCGCCCTCCCCATCCTCTACAAACTGATGGAAGGGGGACCTTGTTTGTCTACCTGTTGGCTGCAGAGCAAGTGATAGGCTCGGCGCTCGTTCGAGAACAAGACAGGGTGCAATATCCCATATATTTCTTCGGACATCTTCTAAAAAATATCAAAACGCGATATACCACGATGGAGAAACTGGCTTATGCCCTGGTCTTAATGTCCCGGAGATTAAGGTCGTATTTCTTAGCACATACCATCGTGGTCCTCACCAACAGCCCGCTCGCACGAGTCCTCACCAATCCCGAAGCTTCGGGTCGGTTGATCAAATGGATGACAGAGTTAAGTGAATACGGCATCGAGTATCAGCCTCGTGCCGCTATCAAGGCACAAGCCCTCTCAGACTTCATGCTGCAGACCATCCCGGAGGTCGAGGCCGAGGGAATATGGAAGATCTATGTGGATGGGTCCTCCAACAGCCAGCATAGCGAGGTTGGAATATTAATGGTTTCCCCTCGGGGAGACACATTACACTTGTTCATCCGACTCCACTTCAAAGCTACCAACAATGAAGCCGAGTATGAGGCGACCCTGGCGGGCCTGCAAGCAACTAAGCATGTGGGGGCCAGTCGGGTTACTGTATATTCAGACTCTCAGCTAGTGGCGCAGCAGATATAGAGTGACTTTGAAGTCAGGTGTGAGCGCCTACAGAAATATGTAGCCCTTTACGAATAGCTGAAGGCCTCCTTCGTGGAGGTTATCCTGCAGAAGATCTCCAGGGCTGACAATGTTCGGGCCGATGAGCTAGCCAAACTGGCTAGCTCCATCTCCACCTGGCAGCTAAATGAACCTAGTGGCACGGAAGGGATGGTAGCGCAGATCGGAGAGGAAGCAAGGGATGACACCTGGACTGATTGGAGGGATCCCTACATGGTGTTCCAGCACAGTGGGACCATTCCAAGCCTGGACCAAGTAAGCCGGCTATTCCGCCGCCAGGCAGCCAGATTCACGTTAGTCGGCAATCAACTGTATAGGAGGGCCTTTGCGCAACCTCTCCTCAAGTGCGTCGAGCCGGAGGAGGCTGACTACGTGATGAGGAAGGTACATAAAGGCATCTACGGGAGTCACATCGGGGGAAAATCCCTGTCCAGGAAGATCATTTTGGCAGGGTACTTTTGGCCTACCCTACAGGCCGATGCTCTTAAGTTCGTGGCTAGATGTGAAGCCTGTCAAAGACATCAACATGTGACTCATCGCCCGACTGAGCCCTTGCGGGTCTCTACAGTGTCTTGCCCTTTCGATCAGTGGGGAATGGACATTGTAGGCCCCTTCCCCATTGGGTCATAGCAGAAGAAGTTCTTGCTAGTCCTCGTCGATTATTTCTCCAAATGGGTAGAAGCAGAACCCTTGGCGAACATCACGGTGGCTGCAGTGATGAAAGTCCTTTGGAGGGGCATCGTCTGCAAATACGGCATCTGTTGGTGCAAGTTGCATCAGTGATGTCCTCCTTTAAGTGTTTTAATGTTTGACAATATACTTAAGTCAGTGATACATTGAACAAGGGAAGGGTGAGTAAAGGAAGAGTACCAAAGTGAAAGAAAGTCCTAGTAAACCTAGGCAATAAGTCCTAGTTCGAAGAATTGGGCACTAAGTCCTGATCATGGATTGGGCACTAAGTCTTGGCAAAGGGTTGGGCACCGAAGACCTGACCGGAAGTTGGGCACGAAGTCCTGGTCAAGGACTGGGCAAGAAGTCCTAGTCGAGGGTTGAGCACCGAAGACCTGGTTCGAGGAATTGAGCACGAAGACCTGGCCGAGGGTTGGGCACCGAAGTCCTAGACTTAGGGTTTGGGCACGAAGTCTTGGTCCAAGGAATTGAGCAACATAGCTGAGCGATGACTAAGGACAGAAGTAGAGACGGGTCAGGGTTCGAGCGTCTCGCGATCCGAGAGTATCGGAGGCTAAGCAAAAGTCCACCCGAAGGACTGGGTGGCAACCGTCTCCTGAAAGGAGTAGGTGAAAGGCGCATTCTCGGGGGTGGGAACTTACGTCCGTTCGACCTAGGGTTTCGTGAAAATCCGAAGTCAGAACCAAGTCCTTAAGGTTAAGAATATGTATATATTTGCTTTGTATTTGTGTATCTTGCAGGTACCAAGAATAGAAGACAAAGTAAGGAAAAAACTGGGTTGTAACCTAGCCAAGCTAGGCACCCCCATTGATGGGGGCACCCAAAAGGATCCAAGTGCCCCTATTGATGAGGGCGCCTAGGTCAAAGAAGAAAAAAAGGGTAAAGCGAAGAAGGCAGAACAGGCTTCCATTCAGGCGCCCGGGATGATACAGGCGCCCAAGTTGAAGCTATATTTGTTGTTGCTAGTTTGAAGCTGATATAAGCTTTCATTCAGGCGCCTGGGAGGTCCAGGGCGCCCTGGTCAAAGGTTTTATCAGCTGCGACGAGTTCGGCACAGAGATAAGGTTTGACCAAGCCTTATAGGGCGCCCCCATCAACACAAGCGCCCGAATGAAGCCTATAAAAGGGGCTTCGACCCCTTAGCATCAGACACAACTTCCAAGATTCATTCTAAGCCTTCTGACTGACGACAAAGCGCTAAAGACGAGACTCTACGACCGGGAGGCTCCAGGAGGAAGTGTGCGGCACTTCGGAGGTCCAGATGGGCCGAGTCTTCGACCTTAATTGTTTTGGTTTGCTTTTATTATTCTGCACTCAATTTCATATACTTTTGTTTGTAATTATTGCACTGTAAGATGGGTTTCTCCGCCTCCGGAAAGACTAGAAAGGAGACCAATAGTGGACGGGTGTTCCCGTGCATAGGCCTTGGATGTACTGACCCTGGGGGGTTGGGAACCAAGTAAAAAATCCTGCTGCAATCTGTGTCGTTTATTCTGTTTGTTATTTCTATTGTTTTTTCGCTGCTACTAACGCTCTATTTAGAACAAAAAGTTTACGATTTACCGCAAAGATTTCTGAGTCGATATTCACCCCCCCCCCACTATCGACGGCAGCGGTCCTACAGCATCCCCCATAAGCTAGTGTCAGACAATGAAAGACAGTTTTCGGGATGTAAGCTAAAAGAATGGTGCGAGGGGTTGTGCATTCGACAGACTTTCACTCCAGTAGTCTACCCACAGGGCAATGGACAGGCTGAGGTCATCAATCGTGAAATCTTGCGGGGACTCAAGATAAAGCTAGATCACGGCAGGGGCAGTTGGATCGATGAACTCCCTAGCGTCCTGTGGTCCTACCGTACCACCCCCTGGGAAGGAACAGGCAAGAGCCCTTTCCAATTGGTGTATGGGGCAGAGGTCGTCATCCAAGTGGAGGTAGGGGAGGAGTCTGCCCAACGGCAACACTATCACAAGGAAGACAACGATCAAGAGCAGCTGATTGACCTAGACCTCATCTCTGAGGTGCGGGACAAAGCCGCGGCTCGGCTGGAAGCATATAGACAAAGGATACAGCAAGCCTATAATCGTCAAGTGATCGCCCATAGCTTTGAGGTTGGTGACTGATGGAATCGCTTCGGTATGGCTCGGCGGGTTTCCTAAGCGAACACGGGGTCGAACATAAGAGACCTCTCCATGTCAACGGATTAAAAATTTAATCCAAATGGAGACCCGTCTCCCAAACGACCATCTCATCATTGTATCAATTAATTCAAGTTACAACTTAGCCAAACTCAAAGGTAAGGCCTTTTAACTTTCCGAATCGATTGACCGCGGAAAAGATGATGAGCGGATCGTCGATTTTTGTGTTTATCTTCGGGGTCCATGACATGATTAATTATTATAATTAATTATCTAATAATTAACTCAATAATAATTAATCAAAACCACACATGCGATAACAAAATTATCACATAAAATAACAGAAACAAACAAGGAGCCAAATAGAGATACACATCGTCTTTTACCTCATAGTCTTCTACCGTATGACCCTCCCTTCTTGGACGTCGTGTCGGCGATGATCTACCATGACGTGGAGTCACCAAGGCTTCCAATTAATCTTCCTTCTTCTTCATCTCTTTGCACCAACAAAAATCCTAGGGCAAGGGTTTTTCCGTCGACTTCCCTTCAAGGAAGAAGGTGATGAAGTTGAGAAGAAGAGCTCCTCCCCCTCATATATGTAGGACCGGTGTCGTCGATAGAGGGGGGGTGAATATCGACCATAAATCTTTCGTTGAAAACTTCGTAAGACTTTTGTTCGTTCTAGACTTAGAGCGTTAGTGCAGCGAAAAATAGAAAAATAAAGAACAGAACAAAACACAGATTACTCGCGGGATTTATTTACTTGGTTCCCGACCCCCCCCTGGGTCAGTACGTCCAAGGCCTATGTACTCGGCGTGAGTCCACTATTGGTCTCCTTTCCGGAATTTCTGGAGGCGGAGAAAAACCCGACTTACAGTTGATAGTTAGAAGCAATAATATAGAAAATTAAGTGCGGAATTAAATAACAGCACACCGAACAAAACAAGGTCTGAAGCTCGGCCGATCTGGACCTCCGAAGTGCCGCGCACTTCCTCCTGGAGCCTCCCGGACGTAGAGCCTCATCTTTAGCGTGTTGTCGTCAGTCAGAATGCTCAGAATCACTTTCAACAGTCGTGTCTCAAGAAGAGGGGTCGAAGCCCCTTATATAGTGCTCCTGGGGGCGCCCTGGACGTCGGGGGCGCCCCTATTGACTCGGTCAAACCTTATCCCCGTGCCGACCTTGCCGCGGCTAATAAAACCTATGACCAGGGCGCCCCGGACCTCCTGGGCGCCTAGCTTGAACCCAGTCAAAGCTAATCTCCTGCTTCATAAACGGTCAAGGACTGTGGACCTTGGAGTAGGAGCCGACCGCGACTCCGAACCAAGTAAAACCAACTTGTGTTCGCGATTTTTTTATCATTTTCCGTAGCGTAACTGCTCTACTTTTTCCGAAAAATTCAAGATCAACATTCACCCCCCCCCCTCTATCGATTTTCTCCGATCCAACATTAATAAGCCTTGGTATCATGACTCCTATGGGGTATGTATATGGCTAAGGTAGGGACCATAAGGAGGAGTTGGGTCTTGGCCTGCTAATGGATCCAAAAACTGATCCATTAATGAGGATCCATTCCACTAAAGGATTCCCATTGAACTTCCTCACCAACCCCCATATTTTCATATGGGTTCCACCTATTATGAGTCATCCATATACCTGTGTTTAAGATATCGAATGTCCGATAATTAATTTAAATTATTGACAATTTTAATTAATTATTCTCTTGATCCTTGACAAATACCACTCAACCTTTTCATCATGTTGGACCATAGTCCACTTGCAAGATTTAACATGACGATCCTTTTGAGCTTATTAAGGGGCATCATCATCCCAACTAATCAAGACACGGATTCCGTCAATAATCAACGGCACGCCATGTAGATAAAATTATTACCCAACTTATCGGGCCTATCGATCTAACAAAATAGATCTCGCCCATTGGTAAATAAAAGTAATACTAATTAAATACATGTGTCCGTTATTATTTCGGGATTTAGAGATCGTACTCCATAATATATCCGAGGTCTAATCCAATTTATGAAGTCAGTACAAAGTTAGATGACCTCTGTTTTGGTCATACTCAATGCACACAAAGCGTACTAGTGTAATTCTATGGTTAAAACAAACCACACCTAATTACACTACAATCATCCCGATGGTTTGTACTCCATCTCGGTTGTGAGCCTCTTTCATATACTTCTGCAGGGAACTGATAACATGATCTTCAGTGCGTCACCACGCACCATGTTATCTACAATGCAAAGTATGAGACATTTTGTGCATATACTAATATAAATATGCAACGTGTGATTTTGTGATTCTCTTTCAAAATGTAGATCTACTTTAACCAAAAGTAATGCTTTTAGTATACATCCTAACAATCTCCCACTTATACTCAAAGATTTTACTGTTTTCAAAATGTCATACATCTGATCCCTTGATCCTTCACATGCCTAAAAGCTCTTGCTACCAAGGTCTCAGTAAAAAAATCTCCCTAGGTCATCCTCTGATGTAATCTAAGTAACAACAACTATTCCTCTCCTGGGTGGTACTTGCGCTCTATGTATTTACTCGCTTTATGGACTCGTGATTCCTTCGAGTTTGCAACTGCACTATTTTTAATCACAACAAAATGTGATAGTTCTGAGCAAACCAGGGATCACATCAAAGTCCATCTTGAGGTTCCTGAACCATGTAACTCTATTGGTTGTCTAAGAGACTGCCATCCATCCAGCTTCCATGGTGGAGTCCATCACGCAGCCGCTGCACGACACTCTACTATACAATGGTTCTACCTCCTAAAAGTAAACACAAAACCCTGAGGAACACTTATATTTGCCCCTATCTGATTGAAATTATATATCTATATAACCCACAGGAGATTGGTCTGTCTGGTAAACCAGCATACAATCCTCAGTTCTTCTTAGGCACTAATATATGCTTTTACCGCAATCCAATTTTCTTGACCTGGGTTACTCCGATATCTTTTAACCATGCTCATAGCACAACAGATATCTGGGCTAGTTTTTAGCTTACACTAGGCTTCCTATAGCCGATGCTAAAGGAACCGCCATTACCTGCTCTATCTTCTTTGATAATCTAAATATATCTCCTTAGATAGAGTAGCTCCATAGCTGAAAAGTACAGAACTTTTCTTGGAGGTTTCCATGCTAAAATGAGTTAGGACAGTGTCTTGAATGAAGTTTGGGATAAGCACATCATCCTTGTCTGGAGATCCCTTAGATCTTTGATCCCCAAGGATGTGTCTTACTATTCCCAAATCCTTCATAATTGTTTGGATGACCATACCCTTACGTCTGATAGTATTTCGTTATTGTTGCGAATCAACAAAATATTATCTACGTATAGCACAAGAATATTACTTCATTTCTGTCACATTACTTATATACACAATCTCATTCGTCCTTTGAACCAATCCATATCACTGGATTATCTCTATAAAGCGAATGTTCCTTGTTATAGGTCCAGAGATCCGGTTCATGTTCACCAAGAACCCAGTCCAAAGACTTTCCAAGAACATGAAACCTTTAGGTTGCCTAACAACCCTCCCACTACGATAAGGTATCCCCTGTGTATCTTCTGTGACACGAGGTGCAGTGACTTGTGGTATTTCCTCTTGTACAGTTGGTACTAAGGTCAGAATGTCCCTCTCTTAGTCATTTAAGAATAATTCTACTCATGGGTTTGTAGTTTATTACATAGTCCTTTTCTAAGAATCAGACATTCGTACCAACGAATATCCTCTGATCCTTAGGATTATTAAACCACCTTATGTTCCCTTTAGGATAGCTTACGACCAGGTACACTAGATTCCAACTTATCAGTATCTCTCTTCAGCACATGTGCTGAGCTACCCAAACCTGAACATGTCTTAGACTAGGCTTTCGCTTAGTCTACAAATCTATGGGTTAAGAGACTACTGACCTAGATAGTATCAAGCACGTACTCAGTCATATCCAAAGCATATCCCCAGAACAAATCTGACTATTCTCAAAGTAGTTTATCATTATCCTAACCATTACCTTAAGAGACATTTTTCCTTCTCTGTGTTACACCTGTTCTGTTGGGGAAGGAACCTTTCTCTTACTTTGGTTAGATGATAAGCTATTAAACATCTAATTGCATCATGGGAGCTTTTGGTTTTAAAATGAACCAATTGTCTATGTATGTATTTTAATAGATAATCTTTCTATTCCACTTTTAACAATAAAAGCAATAGAATATCTTATTCCAGAAACTGAACAAAAGTTCTTTCCGAAAAAATTAAGTATATAAAAGTAATTTCTTTAAAACCAAAACTTTGTCATCCTATCTAAAAGATATAAAACAATAACTCCCACTGCAAAAGTTATCTCTGTAGCCTATCCCATGTAGATGGTAACCTCCTCCTCAGCTAGTTGTCGGGATTCCTGGAACCCCTGCAAAAAGTTGCAGACATGATTAGTGGAATCTGTATCTACACACTAGGTACAGGTAGATATCACCACTAAACATGTTACAACGATAAAAGAGAAAAGTATACCTGAATTATTACTCTAACGGCGGGGGCAGCCCGCTTCCAATGTCCAGACTGCTTGCACACGAAACACTTGCCTTTTGGCTTCTTCATGCAACTCTGAGGTCCCTCTAATCCTGCTACTTTCTTTGCTCCAACATGTTTCTTCTTCGTCTTTCCTTTCGGTTTAGAAGAAGAAACCCCTTGAGCAATGAAAGTCTGTGAACTCTGAAGAGAAAACCCCTCTGCCGTCTCGAGTTCTGTCAGATGTTCTATCCACGAATATGAACATTTGTCCATATTATAGGTTAGGCGAAACTTCTCAAAACTCTTTGGTAGAGATTGGAGGATGAGATCGACCTGAGTTTCCCCATCGATTTGTACTTCAAGGATTTTCATCTCTTTCAGCCAAGCCATCATTCTGAGAACATGTTCCCTTACGGGCATACTCTCAACCATAATGGTCGTTGTCAAGTTCTTCATAACTTCTTGCCTAGCGGCCTGATCATGATGTCCGAAGAGTTCATCGAGTTTGGATGTTTTATCACTGGTAATGGAAGAAGCCTGAGGTTGATGACTCTGAGTCATCGCGTCTGCTTCTAACCATTTCCTAAACTATTCAAACTCTTCATCATCATTAATCTCGCTAGGTTTTTCAGTACAGAACTCGTCAAGATCACACTTAGATTCCTCAACAGTTTTGACAAAGTCTAGGTTTAATTCCCAATCCATATTATTACTAGTAGAGGCATCAAGTTTGTTTTCTCTTTAAACTAGGTCAAGTGGGTCTAGATCCATTTTAAAACACCTGAGAATCACAACAATCACACACTTTAGATTTCGAAAATAAATTGATTCCTCAAAATAATAAGTTTTCAAGATCAACCAACACCTCAAAACACTGAGAATTTCATATGCCACGATGGTGTGGACGTATACGAATTCTACATTTGTGAGAGAAGGTTTTATCAATTAATTTTACTATCTTGTCATCTTAACTTTCTGACAAGTAAAATTAATAGTTGGTCCTCTTCAGCCCTACAAATAATAGCAGTGGCGATGGGAAAGATACTATTATTTGTATCTAAGTGTTTACCATTACACGACACTAAGAAAATTATTTCCGATTATGTGTCTTTCGATGGGGAAGTACACACACTCTTCAATAATTTTCTATAATTTTTTCTGACCTAGTGATCTGCAGAACAAGCCCATCCGATGGGGAGGAAGACACTCAGAACCGACGCGCAGACTTGTTCGCATCACTTGTTAGATTGTAATGGAGGTCATGGGACCCTTAGGGTCCCTCTCCCACATAGTTGTTTACTTTTGAGGATTTTCACATGCACACACACAACAAGCACATAACCAAAGCATAAATAAGAAAAATCCTAGATTTTTCAACTTTCATGGCCTTGGTCTCCAATGCGCCTCCAGTCGTGTCGTCACCTCGTCCGCTTCTCCCTATCCATGCGCAAGCCACCATGAAGGGGTCTCCGAGCCGAGATGAGTAGCTAAATATTTACATCCATCGATCCTAAACTCCATGAAGGAGTGTACATGCAATCTAGATTGAAAGTAAATAAATGCTCGGCTAAACAGGTGGCGTATTTAATTACAAAATATTAAATACCTAATTTAGCCTCGTCAACCCCGAGTATTTAATTAATTACAAAAATCACACAACCAATCACATAACACAATTATCTAAGTCATGATAAGTTGGAATCTAATGTCTGCAACAAAGAGTTAGCCTACGCACATCCATATATCATCCAGCAAAAATAATCATACATGATAATGTGTAATAATTAACCAATCCTAAACACACAAAACTAGAAACCTCACTCTGATACCAATTGATGGTTGTATAGCTCGGTGGGTTTCCTTAGCAACCACGGGGTCGAACATAAGAGATCACTCTATGTCTACGGATTAAAAATTTAACCCGAATAGAGACCCGTTTCCCAAACGACCGTCTCATCGTCATATTGATTGATTCAAGTCATAACTTAGCCAAAACCAAAGTTAAGGCCTTGTAACTTTCCGAATCAATCGACCGCGGAAAAGACGACGAATGGATCCCCGATTTTTGTGTTTATTATCAGCTCCATGACACAATTAATTATCAATATTAATTAACAAATAATTAAACAATGATAATTAACAAAACCACATGCAATGATAAAAACAAGTATGAAATAACAAGAACAACGAAGGAGCCAAAGAAGAGGTATACCTCGTCTTTTACCTCGCAGTCTTCTACCGTATGCCCCTCCCCTCTTAGACGTCGTGTGGGCAACGAGCTACCAAGACGCGGAGTCACCAAGGCACCAATTAATCCTTTCTCTTCTTCCTTCCTTTGCGCCAACACCAAACCCTAGGGTTAGGGTTTAGCTCCCGCCGACGACCCTTCAAGGAAGAGGAGATGAAGTTGTGGAAGAAGAGCTTCTCTCCTTCACCTCCACCCGAGCCAACCTCCTCTTCTTCTTCCTATCTCATGGCAGCAATCTCGCAAGGAAGAAGAGCTCCTCCAACCTCTCCTTTTTCCGGCGACAAGCACCAAAAGGAGAGCTCCTTCCGTTGGCCAACCACCTCTCTTCCTCCTTCTCTTTCATGCGCCACAAGGGAGGAAGACCTTCCTCCTTGCTCAGAGAACCCAGCAGCAAAAGAAGAAGAGGAATGAGAGGACTAGGTGAAGAAAGTCGAGACCTTTCTTCACCTCCACCGCCAGCGTCGACTCCCTCAACGCGCCGCCGTTTCTTGCTTTCTCTTCACCGTTCGCGCTCCACAAAAGGAAGATGAAGGACCTTCCTTTATCTAGTGATCTCCGGCAATGAGAAGAACAAGAGGAAGAAGAGAAGGAGATGGGTTTCTCCTTCCACCCGCCGGCGCCCCAGGAGAGAGAGAGGGAGAGAGGAAAAAGGTTTTAGGGCTTTGATTAATTGAATTAATTCTGGATTAATTGGGGATTAGTTAACCTTGGTATCATGACTCCTATGGGGTATCTATATGGCTAAGGTAGGGACCATGAGGAGGAGTTGGGTCTTGGCCCGCTAATGGATGCAAAAATCGATCCATTAATGAGGATCCATTCCACTAAAGGATTCCCATTGAACTTCCTCACCAACCCCTATATTTTCATATGGGCTCCACCTATTTTCATATGGGCCCGATAATTAATTTAAATTATTGATAATTTTAATTAATTATCCTCTTGATCCTTGACTAGTACCACTCAACCTTTTCATCATGTTGGACCATAGTCCACTTGCAAGATTTAACATGACAATCCTTTTGAGCTTATCAAGGGGGCATCATCATCCCGACTAACTAGAACATAGATTCCATCAATAATCAATGGCACACCATATAGATAAAATTATTACCCAACTTATCGGGCCTATCGATCTAACAGAATAGATCTCGCCGATTGGTAAATCAAAATAATAATAACTAAATACATGTGCTCGTTATTATTTCGGCATTTAGAGATCGTACTCCATAATATATCCGAGGTCTAATCCAATTTATGAAGTTAGTAAAAATTGGATGACCTCTGTTTTGGTCCTACTCAATCCACACAAAGTGCACTAGTGTAATTCTATGGTTAAGACAAACCACACCTAATTACACTACAACCATCCCGATGGTTTGTCCAACTCCATCTTGGTTGTGAGCCTCTTTCTTATACTTCTGCAGGGAACTGATAACATGATCTTCTGTGCGTCACCACGCACCATGTTATTTACAATGCAAAGTATGAGACATTTTGTGCATATACTAATATAAATATGCAACGTGTGATTTTGTGATTCTCTTTCAAAATGTAGATGTACTTTAACCAAAAGTAAGGCTTTTAGTATATATCCTAACAAAGACAAACCACACCTAATTACACTACAATCATCCCGATGGTTTATCCAACTTTATCTCGGTTGTGAGCCTCTTCTTATACTCTGCAAGGAACTGATAACATGATCTTCTGTGCGTCACGACACACCATGTTATCTACAATGCAAAGCATCAGACATTTTGTGCACATACTAATATAAATAAATACCTTGTGATTATGTGATTCTCTTTCAAAATGTAGATGTTCTTATACAAAAGCAAGGATTTTAGTATACATCCTAACAATCTCTCACTTATACTAAAAGACTTTGCTATCTTCAAAATGTCATACATCTGACCCCTTGATCCTCCACATGCCTAAAAGCTCTTGCTACCAAGGCCTCAGTGAAAAGATCTTCCTAGGTCATCCTCTGAAGTAATCTAGGCAACAACAGATATTCCAAACCAGGGTGTTACTTGCGCTCTATGTGTTTACTCGCCTTATGGACTCATGATTCGTTCGAGTTTGCAACTGCACCATTTTTATCACAACAAATGTGATAGCTTTAAGCAAACCAGAAATCACATCCAAAGCCCATCTTGAGGTTACTGAATCATATCGCTTCCTTTGGCTGCCTCAGAGGCTGCCACTTAATCAGCTTCCATGGTGGAGTCCATCACGGAGCCGCTGTGCGACACTCCTCCAAACAATGGTTCTACCTCCTAATGTAAACACAAAACCCCGAGGAATACTTATATTTGCCCCTATCTGATTGGAATTCTATATCCATATAACCCACAGGAGATTGGTTTGCCCGGTAAATCAGCATATAATCCTTAGTCCTTCTCAGACACTAATATATGCTTTTACAGCAGTCCAATTTCCTTGACCTGGGTTACTCCGATATCTGCTAACCATGCCCACGATACAATAGATATCTGGTCTCATTTTTAGCATACATGAGGCTTCTTACAGCCTATACATAAGGAACCGCCTTTACCTGCTCTATCTCTTTTGATGCTTTAAACACATCTCCTTAGATAGAGTAGTTCCACAACTGAAAAGTACAAACCTTTCTTGGAGGATTCCATGCTAAAACAAGATAGGACAGTGTCTTGTATGAAACTTGGGATAAGCACATCATCCTTCTCTGGAGATCCCTTAGATCTTTCATTCCCAAGGATGTGTCTCACTACTCCCAAGTCCTTCATAATTGTTTGGACAACCATACCCTTACGTCTGATAGTATTTTGTTATTGTTGCCAATCAATAAAATATTATGTATGTATAGTACAAAAAATACCACTACGGTTCCATCACATTTCTTATATACACAAACCTCATCCATTCTTTGAATAAATCCAAGTGACTGGATTATATCTTCAAAGTGGATGTTTGATGGTAGCCCACTAACAAGTGTCACGAATGAGCCTCAAATTTAGATATTTATAAGTTGAAAACCCTTAATCTCACAAGGCTAAATGTAGTATAGGGGCCTCAAGTCGTATTTTTCTAAGGACTAGTTAAGTGTGTTTAATCCAAGCTTGATTTTTATCGTTTAATGTTTTGGGTTTTCAATTAAAATGGGGGTTTGTTTTGCAATAAGGAATGAAAACACAGTTTGAAATGAAATAGACTTAGCTAAAGCAGAATTAAACTAGGAAATTGCAACACTAAACTAAACCTATTTGAAAACTAAGTAATTCAATGCAAAACTATAGGATTGCAATGCAAAACCTAATATCAAATGCAGAAAAACATAAAATCTATAGCTAAGTTGTAGAAATGAAATTGAATTCACGGATTAAAGATTGAATGCAGAAAATAGGGTTGAATTTTAGCTGAAAACTGCCTGATCAGTCAACAGACTGATCAGATGCTTGCCTGATCGATCGAACAGTCTAATTAGTGGCTTACCTGATCGATTGAACAGACCGATCAATTTCTGAAAGTGAACTGATACAACTGAACAGAAATAAGGAAATGAGATTTCAGAAATGAAATTAACAACAAATTGAAATCAGATCCTTCTCTTCAATCCAAGATCCTTCTTGCCGTCACACAAGAACCAGCTAGAAACCCTCCAGCTCGACAAATCAACAGAAAATTTACTCCTATGAGCAGTTTAACTTCACCTTGATTGCGCGATCTAAAAACCTCCTCGGATCTTTTCCTCCTTGCTAAGTTGGATGGTGATTGTGGCTCAGGAACCCTCAGAAACGTCAGAGAACCCCTCTAAATGCTCCGATTGATGAAGATTGGCGATCAAGCAGGAATTGATCAGATGAAGCAAGCTCTCGGCGAAACCCTCACCTGAGCTTCCAGAGATGGGATCAATTAGCAAACTACATAGGAATCTATCGCTGCTGACTCGAGATCTTGAACAAAGTTTGGATCGGATGTGGCCGCGTGAAGAAACGGAGATGAAATGCAAAGAAATCAAAGAACAGGAAGAACTGGAAACAAAATTCGCGACGACCCTCAGCTTGGCGGAAAAGTTCTGTTTTAATTATCCCATTTGAAATTGAACGGTTGTGATCATCCTCGCCTCATCCAACGGTCAGATGAACTTGGATTGAGTCCAAACCTTCCAGATCTCCATCAATGGTCAGGATCTGCTTCTCCTCAGCTTGGATTGATCAGATCTGCAATGGATGGCTCAGATCTCCCTGCCTCTTGAATGGATGGTTTAGACTCCTCTTAAGCTTGATCCAATAGTTAGATGACTTCTAATTTGGACCAAAGCTTCATATCTTGATCTATGGTCTTGATTAACTTTATCTTGGGCTCAGATTGATCAGAAGTTGATAGATGGCTCAGATCTCACCGTTTCTTGATTGGACGGCCCACAGTTATCCATCTCTTGATCCCTTGATCGAAGCCAAGTCTGAACTCAAGTCTGATCCAATCTGATCTAGGTCCATGATCATTCGAAGCCTACAAAAATTAGATGCAAATTTAATGTCAAAACATCTCAAATATATAAAGATTTGCATCCAAAGTTAAAACATCAAGAACTCATGGAACCTAATGTAAATTCAAACTTAAGCATATAAAAAGGGATCAAAACATGAATTTGAGAGCCTAATTTGATCAACAAAATGGTAATTATCAATGTTCCTTGCCCTAGGTCTAGCGATCTTGATTCATGGTCGCTAGGGACCAAGTCCGATGACTCTCCTAAGAGCATGAATTCTCCAAGTTGACTAACAACCCTCCCACTACGACGAGGGATTGCCTGTGTATCTTCTGTGACACGTGGTGTAGTGATTTATGATATGCCCCCTGTACAATTGGTACTATGGTTAGAATGACCCCTCTTAATTACTTAAAAAATAATTATACTCATGGGTTTATGGTTTATTGCATTGTCCTTTTCTAAGAATCAAATATTCGTGCCAACGAACACCCTCTGATCCTTAGGACTACTAAACTACTTTTCATTCCTCTTGGATAGCCTACGAACAAACGTACTTAGCACTAGATTCCAACTCATCAGATCCCTTTTCAGCACATACGCTGAACTATCCAAAATCCGAAAGTGTCTTAGACTAGGCTTTCGCCCAGTCCAACCTTTTATGGGAATTAAAGGCACTAACCTGAACGGTATCAAGTATATACGTTACTGTTTCCAGAACATATCCCCAGAACGAATCCGGCAACCTGGAGTAGCTTATCATTGTCCTAACCATCATCATAAGAGACCTTTTCCTTCTTACTGTTACACCGTTTTGTTAGGGCACACCGGGTGCAGTCAATTGGGATTGACTCCCAATCTCTGATAAGTGAGTCCTAGAACTCTCCCAAGAGGTAGTACCACGATCCAATCATAATGTTTAGATACTTTTACCTTGATGCTTCTCCACATCAGTCACAAATCCTTTGAACAGATCAAAGAATTTAGACTTGTGGTTCATCAAGTAAATGTACCACTACCTTGAATAATCGTCTATGGAATAGATGAAGTATTCAAGGCTACCTCTATCCTAGATAGACTTAAGGACCTACACTAATCTGGATGAACCAATTCTAATATACCTTTGACTATATACCTGATAGATACCATTTTAGTGATTATTTGAGTTGCTAAAATCCATGTTTGACCTATGTTTTTTATCGCTTAATTGTGAAATTGCCCTGGGTTTTAGAATTTCCTCTTATTTTAGACTTAATTGCAAATTTACACATATTTGGATTATTTGGCCACTAAATTCTTGATCTATTTTTGTAGGCATGAAGGGTTCATGGACTTAGGGCATATTGGGTCAAACTTGAGTCGGAAGTGACCCGGATCGAGTTATCAAGATTAGGATTAAATCTGGGTCGTCCGATACTTAAGCGGCGAGATCTGAGCCATCCGGGACCATCTGAAGCAATCCGAGCTAGGGTTAGGGTTGATCAAGCATTCTGATCATGATCTGAAAGTTTCATCCCAATCAAAGCTAAATCAACCGTTGGATCAAGCTCGGAGGGCTCTAGATCGTCCATTCAAAGACTAAGTTGATCTGGACCATCCATTGCACATCTAGAGGATCCGAGCTACCACGAGGCAGATCCTGACCCCTGATCAACATCCTCAAAGTTTGGCTCAAATCAAAGCAAGATCAGCCATTGGATTTCCTCAAATCAATCTGAGCCGTTCAATGTTAATTACTTAAGGAAAAACCTGCGCAGCTCCTTCCTTATCGCGTCTTCGCCGCAACAGTAGCTTCCTCCGTTTTTCTTCGTGTGCTTCAAGTTTTTCATCCAATCGAAGGCGTGATCACTCAATCCTTCACTAGAGCAAGGGCTAGGTCAGTAGAGAGAGTTCTTTGTGAGGTTTTCAGATTGGATTTTGCTCAATAGCAGGGCTGTGTGAGGTTTCAGCAGCTCTATTATCTGATTTCAGCAAACTTAGCTGTGCGCCATCGCCATTGCATCCGAGCTATCCAGAGGGGTTCCCTGGAAGGTTCGGATCATTCCCTAATCCCAAACTCAAGCCACCACAGCGAGTTTGAAGAAGTTGGAAGCAGTTTTCGGCTTGAGCAGGGTCTGAATTGATTCGGTAGCAGAGACAGTTCTTCCACTGATTTGTTGAGCTTGCGGGTCCGAGGTTCTCCCTTGATTAATGACCAAGGAGCTCTTGAGTTGGAGAAGGGTTGAGGAGTAGTGTAGTTAGTTAATTTCTGCTGTTTTGACTGTAATTTCGATTTCTGCAACGTTTCATTCCTGCATTTTAGTAATCAGCTGTTAGTTTACTTTCTTAAATTGTTTTTGCTTAAGTTAGGTTTATTTTCTGCAAGTAAATCAGCTAAGTGTTTTGTTCAGTGATCAATTGAACTCAATTATAGTTTAGTGTCTGTTTGTAGCTTGCGTATCAGTGGTAGCTTGCGTATCAGCTCTGCTTTTCCATTTCAGTCTAGTTTCTGCAATTTTCCAATTTAATTCAAATTCAATTCCTTTTTGGTTTTAGTTCCTGAGATTTAAGTTAACATTTCGGTAGCTAATGAGTTTGATTTGAGTTTGATCCGCATTTAATCTCAATTCTGCATTTCTGCTCAGTTTTTCCCTTCGTGTGTCAAGTTTGTTCTGCGTACCATTTTATTTTCAGTAGTTTCAGTTCAGTAATTCTGAATTGTATCGGGCTCAGCATCAGCATCAATTAGGAACACATTTAACATACCTTGTAGTGTATTTTAGTACTCGAATTCAGCATTCATTGCTAGTCAGCACTTGATCAGTTTTGCATTTAGTATCAGCAGGTTTGTATCCACTTCTAATTCTGCATCCCAGTTTCAGATCTGTACCCAATTCATTGCTGCAACTTTTAATTGTAGCTGCTGAAGTTATATCAAGGAAGCCTTGCATTCGAACTCCATTACACTTAATTTCAGTTGTTTGATCCGACGTTGCATCAAACCTGCAGCTTAAGCCTGAAAACAATTTCTGCTATCTTGCACTTTATTTCTGAAGTAGTGTTGCAGTTTATTGAGCAGTAGTGGCTGCTGAATTCTTCCATCCACTCTTGCAACTTTATTCACAGATCACATCCCTCTCAAAGCTCAATTATTAGTTCTTATTCCTGGATTGATGAAATTAGCTTGGGCACTCCGAACTAGCCTTGGCACATAATGTTGGATCGAGAGAACCGATAGAGGGGGGGTGAATATCGGAAATCGTTCGGATTTGAAGAGTGAATGCGTAGCGGAAGATTATAGTTAAAAACACACAGACACAGGTGGTTTTACTTGGTTCGGAGCCTAGGTCGACTCCTACTCCAAGGCCCACGGTCGTTGACCGTTTTCTGCAGGCAATTCTATATGTCGCAAAAATAGTTTACAAAAGATTTTACAGAATTCAGTACAGTAAACTAAAATAGCTCTTTGTTACCGACGTCCGGAGTAGATGGTATTTTCGGCGCGGGAGGACGTCGTCGGTGCTTGAGTCTCGTGTCGGGAGGTTTCCGGAGCAGAGCGCGGGAGCAGAAGAGCGTAGTGTTGGATCGAGAAAACCGATAGAGGGGGGTGAATATCGGAAATCGTTTTTCGGAAAATTTAGGGCAAGTACGCAGCGGAAATTAAAAAAATAGAACACAGAGACACAGTCGATTTTACTTGGTTCGGAGCCTGTATCGACTCCTACTCCAAGGCCCACGGTCGTTGACCGTTTACTTTGGGCAATTCTATATAGGGCGCAAAATAGTTTACACAATATTATTACAGAATTAAGTACAGTAAACTTTAAATAGCTCTTTTTACCGGACGTCCAGGGCAGATCGACTTTTTCCGGAGCAGCGGGACGTCGTCGGCTCGAGTTGGAAGGATTCCGGAGCAAGGCGCGAGAGCAGAAGAGCTTTGAGACGTTGAGTGAATTGATGTCTGAAGCCTGGGGTCGAGGGCCCTTTATATAGGGCCTGGGGGCGCACGGGATGTCGGGGGCGCCCCCCCCCCCCACGTGTCCTTCGATCCGCCAAAGTCTCGGTCAGCGTCTGATCCCTTTATCTTCGGGATCAGCTTTGACCGGGGCGCCCGGAGCGCTTGGGGCGCCCTGATTGACCGGGTCAAAGTGTTATCTGCGCTTCGCTGGCTTCTGGGTCGAGGCTTGCGCAAGGGGGCGCCCGAGACGCTCGGGGCGCCCGAGAGCAGCGGGGGCGCCCGGGAGCACGGGGGCGCCCCGCCCAGCAGCTTTTCGAAGCCTTTTTACTTGACTTGTTTTGTATGCACCTTGGGGGCGCCCGGGACACTCCGGGCGCCCTACTCAGCCATTGCCTCACTCCTTTGAGGCTTTCTGAGCTGCAGACACACGTTCCTTCGGTCTTGCATCCAGGGTTAGTCCAAAACATAATAAATTATTAGATTATACAGCCTTAGTTGTCTTGGTTCTGACTTTGGTCTCCAAAATGGATCCCTAGGTCGAACCGACGCCTACTGTTCCCTCGACGGGGAACGCGTCCTCACCTACTCCTCTCGGGAGAATTTACCTGATGCCAACCATTCCTCTGGTTGGACTTTTGCCTGACGGTCCTTAGCCAGGTCTTGGATGCCGAGCCGTCCTTCGCCCGGTGCCTAGCATTCCTTCGCTAGGGCTTGGATACTGGCAGTCCTTCGCCAGTTGCCTAGCAGTCCTTCGCTAGGGCTTGGATACTGGCCGTCCTTCGCCAGGTGCCTAGCAGTCCTTCGCTAGGGCTTTATATCCTGGCAGTCCTTCGCTAGGGCTTTGTATCCTGGTAGTCCTTCACCAGGTGCCTAGCAGTCTTTCGCTAGGGCTTCAGTCCCAGGCTGTCCTTCGCCTGACGCCTAGCAGTCCTTCGCTAGGGCTTTTTACCCTGGCATTCCTTCGCCAGTGCCTAGCAGTCCTTCGCTAGGACTTTTCCTGCACACTAGAGTAACTTGTTAGAAAACAAGTAAGACTTAACTTTTGACCTCTGTTGTCATTATCAAAACACAGGTTTGACTTGGGTGCATTCTGCACCAACAATCTCCCCCTTTTTGATTTATGGCAACCCTAGTTCAAAAAGTTAAGTTTAAGCAAGCATGAAAAAGGTTAAGTTTTGTTCCCTCCCCCTGGAAGGAATCTCCCCCTAGATTTTTCAAAAATTCGTGGGGTTAAAAAAACTTTACTTTTACTTTGAAAACTTAAGTTTTAGGTACTTAGAAATCTTTTAATAACTTAAGTTAAAAGTACGTAGGAGAGTTTTTGAAGCATGATTTTAGAGTACTTTAAAAAGTTTGAAGCCTTAAGTTTTAAGGTCCTCAAAAGTTTTGAAAGTGTTAGCTTAAGTACTTAGTACGATTTAAAAAGCTTAAGTACTTAGTAAGATTTGAAAACTTAAGTACTTAGTAAGATTTGAAAACTTAAGTACTTAATAAATAAAGTACATTTGGAAAACTTTGAACACTTTATAAATTTGAAAAGCCTAAGTACTTAGTAACATTGTACTATACAGTTTTGAAAAAACTTAAGCTTAAAGTACTTATAGAAAAATTTTGACAAGCTTAAGTAAGAAAATTTTGAATAGCTTGAGTACTTAGCAAAATTTTGAAAGCTTTAAGAACTTAAGTACTTTAGTCAATTTTGAAAAGCTTAAGTATTTTTTAAAATTTTGAGTAAAAAATAAGAAAACTTTTTGAAAACTTTTTGAATAAAGAAAATTAATTTTTGAAAACTTTTTGAATAAAGAATAAGAAAAAATTTTGAAAACTTTTTGAATAAAGAATAAGAAAACTTTTTGAATGAAGAAAATTAATTTTACTCTCTCCTTTCCTATCTCTCCCCCTTTGCCATATATCAAAACATATAAATATAGCAGAAATAAGATTGCATAAAGGAAATAAGTAAGATTTTGCTGTACTGAACCAATTCATAATAGGTTTAAACTAAATCAGTCAATTTTCTCTGTAGGGACCTGTCTAACCCAATTAGCTACTTACTAACTGTTATAAACAGTAGCTTTGGCTAGGGTTAGTCAAGTTAAGTGTTTCTGTTCAAGTTAGATTTTCTAAACTTGACACTCAACTTGATTGCTGTGTAAGTTGTATTTAGTGCCCCAATTACTGCAGATGCACTGACTTAAAGCATCTTGAATTAAGGCAAAGACCTAAGCATCTCAACCCTTTCTAGGTTATCAATCAAAAGTACCCTAAGGTGCTTGTGAGATGCTGGCTTCTAAGTCTATAGGTGCATGCAGTTCTAGGGTTAGGGCCTAGGCTAAGTCCATTTTCGAAAAAGCCCTAGTTTTGAAAGGGGGTAGTTTTAAAAAAATAAAACTAAGTCGAAAATGAAAACTGATTTTGAAATTAAGTAAAACAGTTTTTCAAATTCTATTTTTAGAAATAAAATTTTAAATCAAGTAGAGAAAAAAGTTAATCTATTCTACAGAGCACAAGCCTAACTGCTTAGATAGTACTTAATTCCACAGGTCAACAGAGAAAAACATAGCAGTCATACAGGTCAAAACATAAGTCAACCCTACTAGGTAGGGGCAGTCAAATAGCTAATAGTACAATGCAATCAGATCTAAGACGAGGGACCGGTGTGCCATGAATTGAATCGTGCCATCATCTCGATGTATCGAGCATCAGCCGCTTCTCGATCGGCCCTACGAGCGTCCATCTGCTCGATGTGATAGGCCTCGACCTCCTCTCGGAGACTCTGAACCTGTGTCTCTAAATGTGTCACTCTCTGGTAGAGTGTCGGTGGAGCGGGCTCGTCTATGTGGGCTCGGACTGCTGCCGCTACATCTCCAACGTCAACCTCTATCTCCTCGTCGGAATCGATCGGTGCCCCAGCCTGCTGTCGTCTCCAACTCAGAACCCCGGTGGCCGATACCTCTAGACCTGCTAACGAGAAGTTCCTAAATCCTATTTCGTCAAAGTCAGTCATAGCGGTTATTTCACCTAAGGTAATGTCACGACCGTGGTGATGAAGGAGGGACGTGATGATGTGGCAGTATGGTGTGCGCACTCGTCCCTGGGTCGTGACACTGGACGCATGAAGAATGGTATGAAACATATGGAGTCCAATGTCTATATCAAGGTGATGAACTAGGGCATACAGAAGGAAAGCATGAAAGGGTCGCATAGTCCCGAGATCTCTGGTGGAGAGTGGTAAGATACAGCGGACCAAGACTCTATACTGTTGGTGCAGTTTGCACTAACGGTCAAACTTAGGTTTTGATGTATGACAAAGTGGTTAAAGTTAGGGTTGTTGGTTTTTAATCTCTTTACTAAGTGTGCAGGGTTGAAAGACTTAGGACCAGACACCAGGCTGAAGTCCAAGATGGTTGAGTCCTGGCGGGAAGTTCAGTTGGGTCCGCGGGACCTGACAACTGGCTGAAGACCAAGTTGGTTGAGACTTGGCAGGAAGACCAGGGTGGTTGAGCCTCGGCAGGAAGTCCTGGTGGGTCAAGAAGTCAAGAAAAGTTGCACAAAGGGTAAGTGAGGTAAGTCACTGGAGGAGTAGGAGAGGACGCGTTCCCCGTCGAGGGAACAGTAGGCGTCGGTTCGACCTAGGGCTCCATTTCGGAGACCAAAGTCAGAACCAAGACAGCTAAGGCTGTATAATCTAACACTATGTTTTATTGTGTTTTGGACTAACCCTGGATGCAGGACCAAAGGAAGGAGTGTCTGCAGCTCAGATAGCCTCAAAGGAGTGAGGTAGTAGCTGAGTAGGGCGCCCGGAGTGTCCCGGGCGCCCCCATGGGTCATACAAAACAGGTAAAGCAAAAGAGGGTTCGAATACATGCTGGGCCGGGCGCCCCGGTGCTTCCGGGCGCCCCCGCTGCTCCCGGGCGCCCCCTGCTCTGCGGGCGCCCCCATGCGCATACCTCAAACCGAACCCCTCGAAGCCAAGGAGATAGGACTTTGACCCGGTCAATCCGGGCGCCCCGAGCGCTCCGGGCGCCCCGGTCAAAGCGGATCCAGAGGATCAGACGCGACCGAGAGCTCTGCGGATCAGAGGCCACGTGGGGGCGCCCCCGACGTCCCGGGCGCCCCCAGGCCCTATATAAAGGGCCCTCGACCCCATGCTTCTGACAACAATTCTTCTAACGCCTCAAAGTCCTTCTACGCTCGCGCCTTGCTCCGGAAACGCTTCACCTCAAGCCGACGACGTCCTGCTGCCCCGAAAGAGTCGACCTACTCTGGACGTCGGTAAAAAGAAGAGAGTATTTTTTTAATACTTTATTGCATTTAATTACTTGAAAGTGTGGAGTTGTCACACTTTCAATTCTTTTGTACTCGCCTACTCTATCGGGGCTTACCGGTAGAGAGTTTTAGTGGATTGCCCAACGGAAAGGTCCGAGGGACCTGGGCCTTCGAGTAGGAGTCGCCGAAGGCTCCGAACGAAGTAAAACTACCTGTGTCGTTTGTATTGGTTTTTCGTTCGTGTTTTATCTTTTCCGCTGTGCACGCTTTTCAAAGCACTCTGATTTTTTAAAAAGTCACGTGATTCACCCCCCCCCTCTCACGTGCATCGATCCTACAAGTGGTATCAGAGCCAAGTTCGCTCTGTATCGGTGCAACCACCATAAGAGCCGGGGGAAATCCAGTTCTTTTTTCGATTTTTGGTTTTTCGCTACACATGATCTAAAATAGGTATTGTTGCCTAGATTTGGATTATTTTTTTCGTTCGTTTGATTTTACTCGAATTTGGTGCAACACCATTTCGAGTCGCTCTTTCTCTCTCTTCTCCTTTTCCTACCACACTACTAATCCAAGACCTAGTCTTGGGACAAGTTTTTGTGTGGTCCATTTCAGATGGCTCAAGGTGAAGGCTATAGCACTGCCCGCCCTCCCCTCTTTAATGGGGAAGACTTTCCCTACTGGAAGAGAAGGATGGAGGTTTATCTGAAGACCGACATGGATCAGTGGTTCGCAATTCAAACAGGCTACACACCGCCAATGGATGAGGGAAATAATGCTCCACTGAAGCCCGACAGATGGAACCCGGAGATGAAGAAAAAGGCTCAGACCGAGTTCAAAGCCAAGAACACCCTCCAGTGCGGACTTACCAAAGAGGAGCTAAACAGAATTGGACCAACTGACTCGGCGAAGGAGCTATGGGACAAATTAACAGAATTACATGAAGGCACTTCTGATGCAAAGGTAACAAAGAGAGATCTGTTATTGAATAAGTTATTTAACATAAAAATGCAGGAAGGAGAATCAGCAAGTCAACTCCACGCCCGGATTAAGAACATATTGAATGGACTCCACATGATCGGGCACAAACAGGAGAACCGGGACATCATAAGGTATGCGTTAAATGCGTTCCCTAGAAATTCACTATGGGCATCTATTATAGATGCCTATAAAATTTCTAGGAACCTTTCAAAAATTAATCTGGATGAACTATTTTGTGAATTAGAGCTGCATGAGCAAACTAACGCCAAGGTCGAGAAAGGGCTAGCTTTATTTGCAGGTTCACCAAAAGAAGCCAAATCAAAGAGAAAAATTCAAGAAGAACCTGAAGATGAGTCAGACTCTGACTCAGATGAAGAAGAACAACTGGTGAACTTGGTAAGAAAAATGTTCACCAGAAGGAAGAACAAATTTTCAAAGAAAGATATTCAAAAGGTAATGAAGCCCTCCAGCACTGAAGGTAAAAGCAAAATGATCTGCTTCGGCTGTAACAGAAAAGGGCACTTCAAACATGAATGCCCTTACAAGAAGGAGGACCAACCCACTAAGAACAAAAAGAAGAAGGCTCTTCAAGCCACGTGGGATGAAAGCTCGGACGATTCCGACGATGAACAACCAAAGAACGCAAGCTACCTCGCACTGATGGCAACCGGACCAGAATCGGACTCGGAGCAAGACGAGGATTCCGAATACGAGTCGAGCCAAGAGATCGGACTATTTTCAGACGGCTCGACTAAGGTATATTTAGATTCAGTGAATGAAAAGTTCTTTAAAATTATTTCTGTCTTAAATAAAAAATTGCTTGCATCTGAATCTAGAAATGACCAGCTCCTTAAGGAAAATCAAGACCGTAAGGAGCAATTAATTAATACCAGAACATTAACTGAACAAACTCAAAATCAAAAACTAATTGAGCTTGAAACTGAAAACTCAACCCTAAAGGGCGAAGTCCTAAAACATAAGGATCTACTAGCAACTTTCACAACCCGATCCAAGAACCTTGACCTTATTCTTGGATCACAAAAGGGCATGTACAACAAATCTGGGATAGGATATAAATCAAGATCGAACCAAAGATCCTTTATCTCCTTTATCCACCCCCGCAAAAATCAACGAAAAGCGTGGGTTCCGAAAGCTTATCTAACAAAGCAAGTAGGTCAGAATCAATTTTATGTCCCAAAAAGGGACATCCATTACATTGACCCTAGACACCCAGTCTACAATTTAGGGGGAGGCTCTAAACTAGTTGGCACCTCAAAATCAGCCTTTGCCCAGGTGGGCACTTAGGACTAGCTTCAAAGTTAATTTGACTCTTGTACTATTTAGTACCAGGGTTTTCAATGAGTAAGTTAAAAGTCAAACTTCTTTAAGCGGCTTTGCCTAGAAAATGGTTGTTGCTCCAATAAGGCTTCGGCCAAAGAAGGCCACTGTGCCTCGCCATGGCCTGGAAGCCAATTAATTGAAGTGTACTTTTAAATTACTACTTGTTAAACTTGGATCTAAAACAAGGTCAAGTTAACTTTTCTAAACAAACTCAAAATCATCTCACAAAATCATAGGACCCCCTTGATTGATGACTTAGACCGAGTGAGATGAATAAGGATAACCAAATTCAAATTATTGATTGATAACTCAACTTTCAAACTTAAATTCAAATTCAAATTCAAAAAATCAAAATTAAAATTCAAATTCAAAAAATAAAATTCAAATTCAAAAAATAAAATTCAGATTCAAAAATTAAAATTCAAATTCAAATTAAAAAAATTCAAATTAAAATTCAAATTCAAAAATTAAAATTCAAATTCAAATTAAAAAAATTCAAATTTAAAAATTCAAATTCAAATTCAAATTCAAAAATTCAAATTCAAATTCAAAAAAAAAAATTCAAATTCAAATAAAATTCAAATTCAAAAATAAAAATCAAATTCAAAATCAAAATTAACATAACTCAAATTTAAAATTCAAACTCAAGTTTTTTTTAAATTTTTTTTAATTCAAAAACTTAACCTAAGGTCTAAACCTTTTACTTAACTGTAGGAAAACAAATGGATCATTGACAGTGGATGCTCCAGACACATGACTGGGGATCCCACCAAATTTACAGAACTCAAGTACAAAAGACTAGGGACCGTTGCTTTTGGAAACAACGGTAAACTTAAGGTAATTGGCCTAGGCAATATTGAACTTGAGTCTGATTTCATAATAACAAATGTATTACTTGTTGAAAATTTCAACTTCAATTTACTAAGCATTAGCCAATTGTGTGACACTGGTTATAAGGTTAGGTTCCTATCCAATGAATGTCTGATCAAACACAATGACAACCCAAACATCACACTTAGAGGACTTAGGCACAATAACATTTATGAAATTAAGCTAACCTGTCCCTTAGAAAACTGCCTCCTAACCCATAAGGATGAAACTTGGCTCTGGCATAGGAGACTTTCACACACACACTTTAGAAAACTACCTAAACTAAATGGTTTAGTTAGAGGCCTACCAAAGTTATCTAACCTTGAGTCAACCTTATGTAATGCTTGTCAACAAGGAAAACAAACTAGGTCAACCCACAAACCAACTAATCAAACTCAAACCAAGTCAATTCTGGAATTAATTCACCTAGACCTATTTGACTCACATGGGGTTAAATCAATTAATGGGAACCTATACTGCCTAGTAATTATAAATGACTATTCAAGATTTACCTGGGTAAAATTCTTAAAAAATATAGATGAAACTTTTGATACACTCACTCAATTTTGTAAATTAATAGAAAATGAAAAAGGGATTAAAATCAAAAGACTTAGGAGCGATAATGGCGGAGAATTCAAAAATCACAAATTTAATCAATTCTGTCTAGAAAATGGCTACCATCACGAATTCTCTTGCCCTAAAACACCTCAACAAAATGGAGTTGTAGAAAGAAAAAATAGAACACTACAAGAAGCAGCTAGAACAATGCTAAATGAATACAACTCACCTAAATACCTTTGGGCTGAGGCTGTTAGTACAGCTTGTTATGTACAAAATAGAATAACTATAATTAAAAACCTAGGAAAGACCTCCTTTGAAATCTATTATAACAAACAACCTAACATTAAATACCTTAAAGTATTTGGATGTAAAGTCTATATCCTAAATACTAGAGAACACTTAGGAAAATTTACTTCTAAGGTTGAGGAAGGTATCTTTGTAGGTTATTCCCTTACCAGTAGAGCCTATAAAGTTTATAACAAAATTTCCCTAAAAATTGAAGAAACTACAAATGTAAAATTTGATGAAAAATCTGACCCAAATAACTCTGATCAAACCACCTACCAACCAATTGACTTTGTTAGATCCAGTACTAACCCTGATGAAAGGCCAATTGAGGACCAAAACGATGATCTAACTGAACCCACACCTGAAACTGAACCTAACCAACCCAGAACTGTTCGAGTTAGCTCAGCCCACCCAACTGATCAAATCATAGGTGATCCAAACTAAGGGTTCAGACCAGATCAGCTTTTAGAATCTTAGTCAGATAGCTCTGATTTCAAAATTGAACCTAAGTCTATAGAAGATCCTTACTTGACCCTGATTGGATCATTGTCATGCAGAGGAGTTAGCTCAATTTGAACGTAGTCAAGTCTGGGATTTAGTACCCTTACCTAAAAAAAAAGTTTATTGAAACCAAATGGGTTTTCGAATAAACTTAATGAACAAGGTGAAACAGTAAGAAATAAGGCTAGGCTAGTAGCTAAGGGGTTTAGCCAAGTAGAAGGTCTTGATTATGATGAAACCTATGCCCCTGTAGCTAGACTTGAATCCATTAGAATGCTCTTAAGTTATGCAGCCCATAAGGGATTTAAGCTTTATCAAATGGATGTTAAGTCAGCCTTCCTAAATGGCCTAATTAAAGAAGAGGTTTATGTAGGTCAACCCCATGGTTTTGAAAGCTTAGAACACCCTGACTATGTCTTTAGACTTAAGAAAGCCCTATATGGACTTAAGCAAGCCCCTAGGGCCTGGTATGAAAGACTGTCTAACTACTTAGTTTCAAAAGGTTTTAACCAAGGCAAAATTGACCCAACACTATTTGTCAAAACCCTAAAAAATGATATTTTTGTAGCCCAAGTATATGTAGATGATATAGTATTTGGCTCAACTAACTCAGACTTTTTACAAGATTTCACAACAATAATGGAAACTGAATTTGAAATGAGTTTAGTAGGTCAATTAACTTTCTTTTTAGGGCTACAAATAAAACAGACCAATGAGGGTACCTTTGTCTATCAACAAAAATACACAAAAGAACTACTTAGAAAATTTGGAATGGATAATACAAAAGAGATTAAGACACCAATGGCTACCAATCAAACTATAGATAGTGACCCAAAAGGCAAACCTGTTGACCTTAAGTACTATAGAAGTGCTATAGGAAGCCTACTTTACTCAACTGCAAGTCGACCTGATATTCTTTTTGCAGTTAGTATGTGTGCTAGGTATCAAACATGTGCTAAAGAGTCACACCTAACGCTAGTTAAAAGAATATTTAGTTACCTTAAAGGAATAGAAAGATTAGGAATTTGGTACCCTAGAACAGCCCAGTTTGAGCTTATTGGATATTCTGACTCAGACTATGCTGGCTGTAAATTAGACAGAAAAAGTACCAGTGGTGGATGCCAACTTCTAGGACCCTCACTAGTTAGTTGGTTTAGCAGAAAACAACACTGTGTTGCCCTATCCACCACTGAAGCTGAGTACATAGCTATGGGTGAGTGTGTAGCCCAACTACTCTGGATGATGCATACCCTAAAGGACCTTCACTTAGATTTTAAACAAGTCAAAATTTTTATAGATAACCTAAGTTCAATCAATTTAACCAAAAACCCAATCCACCACTCTAGGACCAAACATATAGAAATCAAACACCATTTTGTCAGAGATCATGTAAATAAAGGAGAAATTGAACTTAACCATGTTGAATCTAAGTCTAACCTAGCTGATATATTTACCAAACCACTTCCTGAATCTGAATTTAGCAACTTAAGAAGGTTAATAGGAATGTGTGTTATAGACTAGGACTGACCTGATAAGCTTAAGTTGACTTTTGGTTTAACTAATTAAGCTTGTGAGTTTAAAAACATGGATCTTTCAAACTTGTTTTCCAAAAGTTTATTGTCTTTCAAAATTTGATTTTCAAAACTGGCAGACTTAGCCTAAGCTTGACCCCTAGAATTGCATGAACCTATAGATTTAGGTAGCCGCATCTCACAAAACACATTAAGATTAACTTGTTTGTGTTTGCAAAAACATAGAACGGTTGTGAGATGCATAGGATACTGCCTGGACTTCCGAATGCTTAAGTCAGTGCATCACAGTAAGTCTGGGCATAAAATACCAACATTACAGTGATCAAGTCAAGTAGTCTTGCACTAAAATCTGAGCTAGACATTATTACTTGACTTGACTAACCCAGTGAACACTACTATCATCTAGATAGTTAGTCAGTAACTAGGGTTAGACACATGAAAAGGGACCACAATCATTACTTGGTCCAGGGGGAGCAGAGGCCAAAACACTTTTTCAAAATGTCATTTTTGACAAAACACATTTGAAAATTTTGATAAAAATTGATAAAGATTGAGAGGGAGTTCCAGCTAATCCCTAAAAATATTTTTTGATTAAGATTGATATTATATTTTCCAAAAAAAAATTTGAAAGAAAATTTTTTTTGAAAGCTAAGTTAATAGATTTAAGACTAGTTTTTTTCTAACACTTAGCCTATATTTCTACTCCCTTAAACTTGTTATGCTTATATCTTTTTTGATGAATGACAAAGGGGGAGAGTAGGGTAAAAGGGTTAGAAAATTGCAAACAGCATGCTTATTTCACATTTATTTACCTCTACTTTTTTGTGTGCTGCAACTTTCATACCTATGCTTGTGTTATATTGTTTGCATGTTTATGCAAGTTCATATCTGCTATTTTTTTCTAACTTTAACCTGAGTTGTCAATACATCAAAAAGGGGGAGATTGTTGGTGCAGTTTGCACTAACGGTCAAACTTGGGTTTTGATGTATGACAAAGTGGTTAAAGTTAGGGTTGTTGGTTTTTAATCTCTTTACTAAGTGTGCAGGGTTGAAAGACTTAGGACCAGACACCAAGCTGAAGTCCAGGATGGTTGAGTCCTGGCGGGAAGTTCAGTTGGGTCCGCGGGACCTGACAACTGGCTGAAGACCAAGTTGGTTGAGACTTGGCAGGAAGACCAGGGTGGTTGAGCCTCGGCAGGAAGTCCTGGTGGGTTAAGAAGTCAAGAAAAGTTGCATAAAGGGTAAGTGAGGTAAGTCACTGGAGGAGTAGGAGAGGACGCGTTCCCCGTCGAGGGAACAGTAGGCGTCGATTTGACCTAGGGCTCCATTTCGGAGACCAAAGTCAGAACCAAGACAGCTAAGGCTGTATAATCTAACACTATGTTTTATTGTGTTTTGGACTAACCCTGGATGCAGGACCAAAGGAAGGAGTGTCTGCAGCTCAGATAGCCTCAAAGGAGTGAGGTAGTAGCTGAGTAGGGCGCCCGAAGTGTCCCGGGCGCCCCCATGGGCCATACAAAACAGGTAAAGCAAAAGAGGGTTCGAATACATGCTGGGTCGGGCGCCCCGGTGCTTCTGGGCGCCCCCGCTGCTCCCGGGCGCCCCCTGCTCTGCGGGCGCCCCCATGCGCATACCTCAAACCGAACCCCTCGAAGCCAAGGAGATAGGACTTTGACCCGGTCAATCCGGGCGCCCCGAGCGCTCCGGGCGCCCCGGTCAAAGCGGATCCAGAGGATCAGACGCGACCGAGAGCTCTGCGGATCAGAGGCCACGTGGGGGCGCCCCCGACATCCCGGGCGCCCCCAGGCCCTATATAAAGGGCCCTCGACCCCATGCTTCTGACAACAATTCTTCCAACGCCTCAAAGTCCTTCTACGCTCGCGCCTTGCTCCGGAAACGCTTCACCTCAAGCCGACGACGTCCTGCTACCCCGAAAGAGTCGACCTACTCCGGACGTCGGTAAAAAGAAGAGCGTATTTTTTTAATACTTTATTGCATTTAATTACTTGAAAGTGTGGAGTTATCACACTTTCAATTCTTTTGTACTCGCCTACTCTATCGGGGCTTACCGGTAGAGAGTTTTAGTGGATTGCCCAACGGAAAGGTCCGAGGGACCTGGGCCTTCGAGTAGGAGTCGCCGAAGGCTCCGAACGAAGTAAAACTACTTTTGTCGTTTGTATTGGTTTTTCGTTCGTGTTTTATCTTTTCCGCTGTGCACGCTTTTCAAAGCACTCTGATTTTTTAAAAAGTCACGTGATTCACCCCCCCTCTCACGTGCATCGATCCTACATATACAAGGCATAGTCCTATGCCTGAAGTTCAACGGCTTGGAAACGTCTATTTGCGGGGAGGTCTGCCCTATAGAAATAGGAGTGGATGGTGTCTAGGGTAATGTGTGAGTAGGGAGGATCAAATGGGGGTTCCAAGGAGGATAGTAGCAAAATGTGGACTGAGAGGGTCGCAGTCGGACATTATCATATATTGTGAGAGTCACAATTATTAGTCACAAGGTGATGTTGGATCTCAACATTCTTGTAACTTGGGTAGCAATGATGTGTTGCTAGATACCGCTCATTGCTTATGTCTCTAAAAGTGTTTGGAGACATTGCCAATGTTACAAGAACCTATAGGGTCACACACAAAGAGGACATTATATTTGGAGATGGGTTCTTTTAGTTAAGAACAAATGAGCATTGGATGACCAAGACTTGGGTTAGACTCAAGTTGTATTTGGATTAAACTCAAATTGGATTTGAGTTACACTCAAATTAAGCCATATGGTTGGATAAATCTTGGATTAATCTAACCACATGCAACCACACTTGAGTTGGACTCAAGTTGTATCTACTTGAGTTAGACTCAAGTTGAACTTGGATTAATCTAACCACATGCAAGATGGACTCAAGTTACATGTACTTGAGTTAGACTCAAGTTGAACTTGAATTTAGCTAGACACATGCAAGCATGCATGATGAAAACGGCAAGAATTAATGGTGATTAATTAATTAATCAATCTTGCATTAATTGGGGACATGATTATGGCAAGCATTAATGATTAATTGGTGAATTAATCATGCATTAATTGGAGACCATTTTGTTTTGGCTTGTGGTTGCGTGGAGAATAAAAGAAAGGGGCATGATTATGGCAAGCATTAATGATGATTAATTGGTGAATTAATCAAGCATTAATTGGAGGTCATTTTGGGTGTGTCTTCTTCTTGTTGCGTGGGGAATAAAAGAAAAATAGAGAGGATTCTCAAGGCTTGCGTGAGTTGCTTGTGGGTGCATCTTCCTCTTCCCTTTTGCTCTTTCTTCTCACAAAGAGTTGTGATACGGTTGCTAGCACAACCGATTCTCCAAAGTGTTTTGTCTGTGTGGATACTTCTAGAGGAGTATCTATTTTGATACTCTACGAGATCCGGCATTATTCGGACGAGCGGGAAAGCGAAGGGCTACGCTACAAAGGTAACTACCCTATCATGTAGATCTAACGTAGATCTGTAGATTAAACTCGTACTCGTAATTTGTTTTTATGTTCGCATGGATCCGTGGCCGAACTTCTGGGGTTTCCGCAACGCAAAAAGCGATTTTTGCGGCCTAGAATTTCCAACAAGGACTAGGTTCGGCACCGGGGTTGGCCGGGTTTGGTCGACGTCTTCTAAGAGAAGGAATTTAAAAGCATGAAGATATTGCATTAAAAATAAATTTAAATGCAATAAAAATAAATAATAATTATACCGGGCAGCTCGGGGAGGCATAGTTGAGGATGAGGACTCGCAAGGTCTTCTTGAAGAGAAAGAAGTGAAGAAGGAGGTTGATTTTGGTGTGGGAAGAGAGGGGGAATTCGGGTGCCTTATATAAGCATTTCCATGGGGGCGCCCGGGAGCTTCCGAGCGCCCCAGTCAGTGCTTTACTGCCAATGGCAGTGTTTGGCTGGTTGGGGGTGCCCGAGACAGCCCGGGCACCCTCAACAGGCTGCTTTTGCAGCCTTTGCTGCATTGAGGGTGATGGGGGCGCCCGCGTGGTTCCGAGCGCCCTGGTCAAAAGCCAATTCAGCTTTTTGCCTAGGGAGTAAGAAAAGGTGGGGTAGGGGCGCCCGAGGAGTCACGGGCGCCCGGGACTGTAGCAACGAGACAAGTTTTGTGTCTTGTCATCGTTTGACCATGGTTTAATCGGTTTGACCATGGTTTGACTGCTTTGACTATGATTTGACTATGGTTTGACTGCTTTGACCATGATTTGACTGTGGTTTGACCATGGTTTGACCAATTTGACTACAATTAAAGGAATTATATTTGAGTTTATTATTACTGTCTCACCCAATCTAGGGTTTTCAATCACGTTAGCCTTATAGGTTTCGTGAGACAGTGTTTGATAAAAGAATTTTTAAAAGCCATGATTTATTTTGAAGACTTAATTGATTTTGAAAACAATTAAATTTTTGAAAACTTAATTAATTTTGGAATTTTTTGAAAAGATGTTTAAACCTACAAATAACTGAAGTTTTGTGTTAGATTCGAATTTGACAAAAAATAATTTGAATTTAAATTTCAAAAATTGGCTTTCAGGTCTTGGCGAGGCACTAGGCCTTCTTTGGCCGTAGCCTTATGGGATCATCCACCCTTTCCTTGACAAAGTCTTTTAATGAAATTTCATTTTCAAAATTATTCTTTGAAAAATTTCTGGTCTAACTAGTTTGGGTCTTGGATCGGTAGCTTCGGCTAGTTCCGCCAAATTGGCTTCCCTAACGTACTATCATCTCACCTCCACCCAATACTATGTTGTCAAATTTCAGTTAAGTGTGTTTGGTCCTTATACTAACCATTCTTAAATCTAAGCATGGTAAATTGCAGAAATTTAAATAAACAATCAATCAAGCAATTGCAATCAAGAGAAAGAAAATTTTATCTAACAATGAATATATTTTTCAGTTTGGCTCCCCCTGGACTAAAGCCGCGGTGATGGTTAGGCAAGATGTGAATCTTGTCCTTGGGGATCCAATACTGATTTGATCCAGTTGGTTTGTTCAGGTATAGTTTAGGTACCCATGCCTGAATTTTACCTCTGGACTGATTCAGTACAGCAAAGTAAGATCTTTGCCGGGATTTGGTTCTATAGCCAAGTCCGGATCGATTTAGAACTGATTTCTGTTTTCCAAGGATCATGTCAAGACCCTTGGACCCAGATGTAAATCGTTCTAAAGCTGATCTAAGATCCTTAACCTGAGTTTTCAGGGAGGAGTTCTCCTTTTCAAGTTTTTCAACTTGAGTAGGAGTTCCTTCCTGAACCTTCTCGGTTAAGGGTTTAGAGTCAGCTCCCTCTTTCAGGAGTTTTACTTCCTGTCGGAGGGATTCGACTCGGAGTTTGGCTTTTGCCAAATCTCAAGAAAGAAATGAAATTAGTTCACTTAATTGACATCTATTGAAACTAGTTACCTTAATTTCGCCGTCTTCTGTAAAGGTCAGCTCGCCGTCGTCCTGTTCCGATTCTGACTCAGTCTCGACTTTTTCTGAGGCGGTCAGAGCTAGTAGGTTTGATTGGGGTACTTCTTCTTCTTCTTCTGAGGAAGATTCGTCCCAGGTTGCTTGGAGCGCTTTCTTTCTTCTTGTCTTTTTGATTTCCTTTAAGTTTGGACATTCTGTCTTGTAGTGGCCCTTCTTCTTGCACTCGTAGCAGGTTACGTTGGGCTTGCTTTTATCATTTGCGGGTTCAGCTGGTTCGTCCTTTCTTCGGCTGATTTTCCGTTTGTTGGTTCGGTTCTTCAGCTCCTTGTAATAGCTTCGGGCTAGTCGGACCAGCTTAGTTTGATCTCCTTCTTCGTCTTCTGATTCTGAGTCTGAGTTAGACTCGGGTTCAGGTTCAGGCTTCTTCTTTGTTGTCCTTCCAGTTTTACCTGCAACGAAAGCAATACCTTTCTCGACCATATTGGTATTAGTTTGTTCGTGCAGTTTTAGTTCGGAAAATAATTCGTCTAATTTTATTTTTGAAAGATCCCTTGAGACCTTGTATGCATCTACCATAGATGCCCACAAGGTGTTTCTAGGGAAAGCGTTTAAGGCATACCTTATTAAGTCACGGTTTTCAATCTTGTGACCTATAGTGTGAAGACCGTTCATCAACTCTTGGATTCGTGCATGGAGCTGGGCTGCTGTTTCGTTGTCGGCCATCTTGATGGTGTAGAGTTTGTTCAAGAGTAGATCCCTCTTACTGATCCGAGTATCTGATGTCCCTTCGTGCAGCTCGATCAATTTTGCCCAAAGCTCCTTCGCACTGTTGAAGGGGCCCACGCGGTTCAGCTCCTCTTTCGTCAATCCGCATTGAAGAGTCTGAGTCGCTTTAGCGTCGGCTTCGATTTTTCGTTTCAGAGCGGTGTCCCACTCTGTGTAGCTTTGAGGAAGTCCTTCGGCGTTTTTGGGTATCTCCAGTCCGGACTGGATGATGATCCACATGTCCACCTGAGTTTTCAGGTGGACCTCCATTCGACTTTTCCAGTAGGAAAAGTCTTCTCCACTGAAAAGTGGAGGTCTGGCGGGGCTAAATCCCTCTTGCATGGCCATTTGGTCTGTAAAAGAAAACTAACAAAAAAATCTCCCAAGACTTGGTCTTGGATTAGTAGTGCGGGATAAGGATAATAAAATATTAAAAAAAAAATTTTTGGAAAAAAAATTCGAATTAGAAAAAGAAATAAAAATCTGAAAAAATTTCAAACTGGTGGTTGCACCAAGTTTGAACTTCCCCGCTCTGATACCACTTGTTGGATCGAGAAAACCGATAGAGGGGGGGTGAATATCGGAAATCATTTTTCGGAAAATTTAGAGCAAGTACGCAGCGGAAATTAAAAAAACAGAACACAGAGACACAGTCGATTTTACTTGGTTCGGAGCCTGTGTCGACTCATACTCCAAGGCCCACGGTCGTTGACCGTTTACTTTGGGCAATTCTATATAGGGTACAAAATAGTTTACACAATATTATTACAGAATTAAGTACAGTAAACTTTAAATAGCTCTTTTTACCGACGTCCGGGGTAGATCGACTTTTTCCGGAGCAGCGGGACGTCGTCGGCTCGAGTTGGAAGGATTCCGGAGCAAGGCGCGAGAGCAGAAGAGCTTTGAGACGTTGAGTGAATTGATGTCTGAAGCCTGGGGTCGAGGGCGCTTTATATAGGGCCTGGGGGCGCCCGGGATGTCGGGGGCGCCCCCCCACGTGTCCTTCGATCCGCCAAAGTCTCGGTCAGCGTCTGATCCCTTTATCTTCGGGATCAGCTTTGACCGGGGCGCCCGGATTGACCGGGTCAAAGTGTTATCTGTGCTTCGCTGGCTTCTGGGTTGAGGCTTGCGCATGGGGCGCCCGGGACGCTGGGGGCGCCCGGGAGCAGCGGGGGCGCCCGGGAGCACGAGGGCGCCCCACCCAGCAGCTTTTCGAAGCCTTTTTACTTGACTTGTTTTGTATGCACCTTGGGGGCGCCCGGGACACTCCGGGCGCCCTACTCAGCCATTGCCTCACTCCTTTGAGGCTTTCTGAGCTGCAGACACACGTTCCTTCGGTCCTGCATCCAGGGTTAGTCCAAAACATAATAAATTATTAGATTATACAGCCTTAGCTGTCTTGGTTCTGACTTTGGTCTCCAAAATGGATCCCTAGGTCGAACCGACGCCTACTGTTCCCTCGACGGGGAGCGCGTCCTCACCTACTCCTCTTGGGAGAATTTACCTGATGCCAACCGTTCCTCTGGTTGGACTTTTGCCTGACGGTCCTTAGCCAGGTCTTGGATGCCGAGCCGTCCTTCGCCCGATGCCTAGCATTCCTTCGCTAGGGCTTGGATACTGGCAGTCCTTCGCCAGTTGCCTAGCAGTCCTTTGCTAGGGCTTGGATACTGGCCGTCAATCGCCAGGTGCCTAGCAGTCCTTCGCTAGGGCTTTGTATCCTGGCAGTCCTTCGCCAAGTGCCTAGTAGTCCTTCGCTAGGGCTTTGTATCCTGGCAGTCCTTCGCCAGGTGCCTAACAATCCTTCGCTAGGGCTTCAGTCCCAGGCTGTCCTTCGCCTGGCGCCTAGCAGTCCTTCGCTAGGGCTTTTTACCCTGGCATTCCTTCGCCAGTGCCTAGCAGTCCTTCGCTAGGACTTTTCCTGTACACTAGAGTAACTTGTTAGAAAACAAGTAAGACTTAACTTTTGACCTCTGTTGCCATTATCAAAACACAGGTTTGACTTGGGTGCATTCTGCACCAACACGTAGAAGTGTTGATTGGAAGTGTTGCTTGAGCCATGGGGTCGAGGGCCCTTTATATAGGGCCTGGGGGCGCCCGGAACATCCGGGGTGCCCCCCACGTGTCACACGATCCGGCTCGGTCTCGGTCAGCGTCTGATCCCTTCAACTTCGGGATCAAGTGTTGACCGGGGCGCCCGGGACGCTGGGGGCGCCCGGGTTGACCGGGTCAAACCTTATCCCTCGGCTTCGCTGGGGCTTGCTTCGAAGGCTTGCGCTTGGGGGCGCCCGGGACGCTGGGGGCGCCCGGGAGCAGCGGGGGTGCCCGGGAGCACGGGGGCGCCCGGGAGTTGCACTGTCGAAGCTGCTTTGCTTTTCTTGTGTTTTGTGTTCACCTTGGGGACGCCCGGGACACTCCGAGCTCCCTGGTCAGCTGTTGCCTCATTCTTTTGAGGCTCTCTGAGCTGTAGACACACGTTCCTTCGGTCCTGCATCCAGGGTTAGTCCAAAACACAATAAAACAATTAATTATTAGTTTATACAGCCTTTCGCAGTCTTGGTTCTGACTTTGGGTTTCCAAAATGGAGCCCTAGGTCGAACCGACGCCTACTGTTCCCTCTCGACGGGGAACGCGTCCTCA
Organism: Boesenbergia rotunda; assembly: GCA_024364735.1. Lineage (NCBI taxonomy): Eukaryota > Viridiplantae > Streptophyta > Magnoliopsida > Zingiberales > Zingiberaceae > Boesenbergia > Boesenbergia rotunda. Next base: position 606,749 of record JAGFNQ010000388.1, read on the forward strand.
CCTACTCCCTCGGGAGAATGTACCTGATGCCAACCGCTCCTCTGGTTGGACTTTTGCCTGGCGGTCCTTTGCCAGGTCTTGGATACCGAGCTGTCCTTCGCCCAGTGCCTAGCATTCCTTCGCTAGGGCTTCAGTCCCAAGCTGTCCTTCGCCTGGCGCCTAGCAGTCCTTCGCTAGGGCTTTTCACCCTGGCATTCCTTCGCCAGTGCCTAGCATTCCTTCGCTAGGGCTTTTCACCCTGGCATTCCTTCGCCAGTGCCTAGCATTCCTTCGCTAGGGCTTTGTTTCCTGGCAGCCCTTCACCAGGTGCCTAGCAGCCCTTCGCTAGGACTTTTGTTTCCTGGCAGTCCTTCGCCAGGTGCCTAGCAGCCCTTCGCTAAGACTTTTCCTGCACACTCAGTGAACATATTAGATCACAAATAACACTTAACTTTGAATCATTTGCTAATATCAAAACAAGGTTCGATATGGAGCTTCCTGCACTAACAATCTCCCCCTTTTTGATTTATGGCAACACAATTCAAAGTTAAGTAAAAACATATAACAGTTAATAACAGAAGATAAATGCACAATGAAGTATGAACGGAGTATGAACAAAATAGATTTAAAAAAAAATCTCATACTCCCCCTAAAACCCTGAATTCTTATGTTAAACCACTTAACTTTGACCTTTCCTCCCCCTTTGACATATATCAAAAACAAACATGGGTGAACAAGGTATCTAACAGGGATTTTTGAGTTTTCCTAAGTGCTTCATGTTTTTAACAAAGTATTTTTCAAAAATGGAGTAAAAGCATTTTCACTAACAAAACTTTTTACACTTAGATAATTTTCCATTTTGAAAAGTTTTGCAGGCCTAAATTTTGAAAAAAACTTTTATTTACAAGGCTTTAAAAAAATTTACTTAGGCAAAATTTTGAAGCTAGATTTCCCTTAAACAAAGTTTCAAATTTTGAGAATTGGGAATAAATTTGTTTACTAAGGAAAATTTTACTTAGGAAAAAAAATATGTACTCAAAAAATCTTGAAAACACTTAGAAATATTTTGAAATTTTTGAATCACTTTTTGAAAAAGAGTTAAAAATTAAAAAAAATTCTTTTCTCTCTTTCTTTCTCTTTGCCTTAATGTGAAATTCTTCTCCTTATGTTTTAGACCATTCTAAGAAAGACTTTCTTTGAAAAGGGGAAAAAGTTTAAGAAAGAATTTAATTTTTAATTTCACTTTTTCTACTCTCCCCCTTGGTCATATATCAATAAAGAAATTTTTGAAAAATATATTTTGAAAGAAATTTAAAATTTATGTATCAGAGCTTGTGATTCTTCAAAAGAAATTGAACGAAATAATGTCAAGAGTTATGATAATTTCAAAGTAACAAAATTTTGAAAGACTGAAAAATTTATGCTCAAAATCATAATTGGAGTCAAGTGTATGTGATAAGCAATAAGTTTACTTGTTCTGAATATTTTAAAAAAATGCACAAAAATACAAGTACTTTTGAAAGATATTATGAATTTGAAAAACATAAGTACTTTTAAAATATTAAAAAATTACTTGACTTATCTTTTTGAAAGTGCTTACACATAATCTTTTACTTGCTTTGGTTTCTTTTCCAGTCTGACACAATCCTAGGAAAGCTTGTTAACTACAAGGACATTTCCCTAAGTGTCCTGGAAAATTTTCCAAAGTCAAGTAAATATTAATTTCAAAAGTATTCTTAATAGATTTTAAAAGTATTCCAAAGTCACGTAAAATTTTGTAAGTGATGATATATATAAGCAAAATGATTTTACAGGATAGTATTTTGAAAGAGTAATTAGTTAAGTTTTCAAAAGGATTTTAAAAGTGCAGTGCATGAAAACATATAATTTTGAAAATGCTCAATAATTCTTTTAATTTGATCTCCCCCTAAACTTGACCCAGTCCTAGGAAGCTTGTTGACTACAAGCGATCTTCCTCTGAGTCTTAAGGTTTGATTCAAATTATAAGAATTATCTAATAATTTCAAATATAATTGCCAAAGAAAATACTTGTTAGAAATAATTTCTTTTGGTTTAGACTCCCCCTAAATTTGACACATCCTCGGAGTCCTTGTAGATCATTAAGTAGACCTCCTTTGTGTCTTTAGGGTTTACCAAAATCAAAAGAATAACTTTGAAGTATGATAATTTTTAAGAAGATATTTTTGAAAACACAACTTGGAATGATAGCACAGTTTTCGAAAAGCATGATGATAATTTTTCAAAGAGATAGTAATATACGAGGTTTTTGAATCAAATTATTGAAAACCTTATTTTGAGATGATACTAAATTTTAGAGCATAAGGTTTTTGAAAAATCTGAATTTTTTAAAACAAAGGTTAAAAACTCCCCCTGTATTCGACACTGTCTGACTTTATCTAAGTGCCTTAAGAGACTTCAGTGTTGACCAGTGTTGACTAGGGTTGACAATGTTAACTCGGTTTTACCAATCAATAATTGACTCAATCAAGTCCTAGGTCTTAGTATTAATTCAATCAAGACGTAGTTTGATGAGTTAATTTTGAAAACACATGAGCTTCACTTTTTGAAAAATGTTGAGTGGAAAACATATAGAGTTAATTTAGAATTAATTTTGGAAAACAATTGAGTGGATTTTGAGTTAATTTTGAAAGAGTATTGAACTACATTATTAGGTCCTAGATGTCTCACCTAGTTCTACGTGATCAAGCATGTTAACCTTATGGGTTTTGTGAGATAAATTTAAATAGAAGTAAGGATTTTACTTTGAAAAATCATGATTAATTTTGAAAAATTGAATTAACTTTGAAAACCACTTTAATGAATTTTAACTTTATTTTGAAAAAGTAGTTGATTCTAAGATCAATTGAAATTTGTGTTAGATTTGAATTTGACAAGAAGTAACTTGAATTTGAATTTCAAAAATTGGCTTCCAGGTCTTGGCGAGGCACTAGGCCTTCTTTGGCCGTAGCCTTATTGGATCATCAACTCTTTCCTAGACAAAGCCTTTTAGTGAAATTTCATCTTCAAAATTACCTTTTGATAAATTCTGATCTAACTAGTTTGGGTCTTGGATCGGTAGCTTCGGCTAGTTCCGCCAAAATGGCTTCCCTAACGTACTATCATCTCACCTCCACCCAATACTATGTTGTTCAAATTTCAATTAACTCTTTTGTCCTTAAACTAACCAATCCTAATTTTAAACAAAAAAATAAAAAGAAGCATACAATTAAAGCAAAAAAAATGATCTAAGTTATATCATAATCGTAATAATATTCTGGATTTTCAAAAACAACAATATTATGAATTAAATTTTTATATGAATTAAAGTTACCCATCTTTCTTTTGCTTGATTGTTTCTTCAGTATTTTGTAGTGGTCGCGAGCCAATTGGACCAGTTTCCAAGGATCCCTTCCTTCGTCGTCAGATTCTGAGTCTGAGTCGGACTCAGGTACTGGTTGAGGCTTCTTTTGCAGTTCTCTTGGAGTTTTCCCTGCAATAGAATTTACACCTTCCTCGACCATTACAGTATCTGTTTGATTATTTAATACTAATTTTGAAAAGAATTTAAAATCAATTACCGTCTCAGTTAATTCGTTTTCTAAATCTGGCTTGGATTCGGGTTCAGACTCTGACTGGCTGTTTATGCTTGGACTGAGACTGCAAGATAACTTTGGTAATCTTCTTCTTCATTTGATTCGTCCAATGATTCGAACATCTCTCCTTCAAAGACCTCAATATCGGAGCTCTTTTCGTGTAGGTTGAGTAGCTTCTCCCACATCTCTTTAGCACATCCAAATGCACCGACTAGCTTGAGTTGTTCGTTGGTTAGACCGCATTGTATGATTACTGTTGCCTTAGCATCAGTCTCGATCTTCCTTAGAGTTGGTTCGTCCAATTTATCTCAAGCGATCGATGTTCCATCTTTCGTGGGGAATCTGAACCCCATTTGAATTATCGACCATAAATCTAAGTTAGCCTTCAGGTGAGATTCCATTTGACTTCTCCAGGAGTTGAAATTTTCGCCAGAGAAGAGCGGTGGACGAATGCTATTCCATTTTTGATTGGCTATTAAAAATGATCCTTGCACACAAAAGAAATAACAGAAATGTACCAAGACTTGGTCTTGGATTAGTAGTGCGGGAGAAGGGAAAAAAATAACCCAAAAAAAATTTTGCACGACTTTCGAGGCAGAATAATAATAAAATAATTTATGACAAATTTTTGAAAATGTTGATTTTGTCAATTTTGATTAATAATGACAAAGTAAGAACTTAATGTTTGAAAAAGTTTTGCTTGAATTAAAGTAGCATGAATTTCGAGAAAAATATTAAAATAATAATAAAATAAGGTTTATGACAAATTTTTAAAAATTGTTCGTTTTATCAATTCTGACTTATGGTACAAAAATGAGAATTCAAAATTGAAAAAGGCGAAAAATATCGAGTGGTGTTGATTAACTAGAAGGAAAAGAAATAAGATTAAAAATTTTGTAAATCCGAAAAACTTTCAAACTGGTGGTTGCACCAAGTTTGAACTACCCCGCTCTGATACCACTTGTTGGATCGAGAGAACCGATAGAGGGGGGGTGAATATCGAAAATTGTTCGGATTTGAAGAGTGAATGCGTAGCGGAAGATTAAAGTTAAAAACACACAGACACAGGTGGTTTTACTTGGTTCGGAGCCTAGGTCGACTCCTACTCCAAGGCCCACGGTCGTTGATCGTTTTCTGCGGGCAATTCTATATGTCGCAAAAATGGTTTACAAAAGATTTTACAGAATTCAGTACAGTAAACTAAAATAGCTCTTTGTTACCGACGTCCGGAGTAGATGGTATTTTCGGCGCGGGAGGACGTCGTCGGCGCTTGAGTCTCGTGTCGGGAGGTTTCCGGAGCAGAGCGCGGGAGCAGAAGAGCGTAGAAGCGTTGATTGGAAGTGTTGCTTAAGCCTTGGGGTCGAGGGCCCTTTATATAGGGCCTGGGGGTGCCCGGAACGTCCGGGGCGCCCCCCACGTGTCACACGATCCGGCTCGGTCTCGGTCAGCGTCTGATCCCTTCAACTTCGGGATCAAGTGTTGACCGGGGCGCCCGGGACGCTGGGGGCGCCCAGGTTGACCGGGTCAAACCTTATCCCTCAACTTCACTAGGGCTTGCTTCGAAGGCTTGCGCTTGGGGGCGCCCGGGACGCTGGGGGCGCCCGGGAGTTGCACTGTCGAAGCTGCTTTGCTTTTCTTGTGTTTTGTGTTCACCTTGGGGGCGCCCGGGACACTCTGGGCGCCCTGGTCAGCTGTTGCCTCATTCCTTTGAGGCTCTCTGAGCTGCAGACGCATGTTCCTTCGGTCCTGCATCCAGGGTTAGTCCAAAACACAATAAAACAATTAATTATTAGTTTATACAGCCTTTAGCTGTCTTGGTTCTGACTTTGGGTTTTCAAAATGGAGCCCTAGGTCGAACCGACGCCTACTGTTCCCTCTCAACGGGGAATGCGTCCTCACCTACTCCTCTCGGGAGAATGTACCTGATGCCAACCGCTCCTCTGGTTGGACTTTTGCCTGGCGGTCCTTTGCTAGGTCTTGGATACCGAGCTGTCCTTCGCCCAGTGCCTAGCATTCCTTCGCTAGGGCTTCAGTCCCAAGCTGTCCTTCGCCTGGCACCTAGCAGTCCTTCGCTAGGGCTTTTCACCCTGGCATTCCTTCGCCAGTGCCTAGCATTCCTTCGCTAGGGCTTTTCACCCTGGCATTCCTTCGCCAGTGCCTAGCATTCCTTCACTAGGGCTTTGTTTCCTGGCAGCCCTTCGCCAGGTGCCTAGCAGCCCTTCGCTAGGACTTTTGTTTCCTCGCAGTCCTTCGCCAGGTGCCTAGCAGCCCTTCGCTAGGATTTTTCCTGCACACTCAGTGAACACATTAGATCACAAATAACACTTAACTTTGAATCCTTTGCCAATATCAAAACAAGGTTCGATATGGTGCTTCCTGCACCAACACATAAGCTTTCACATCTTGGTAGTAAGTCTGTTTTGAATCCTGCACATGTGTATCAAGTGCTATTTCGGCACTACTTGATGTCAACTGGAATGTAACTGTTAAGTGTGCTATTGTGTTTTAAATAGATTGATTTCATCTTGTTTGAGTCTGAACATCCAAGTTTCAATTCAGCACATCAAATTCTTAGTTTGAATCTTTAGTTGCCATTACCGAGTTAGTTTGTTTAGTTAAGTTTACTTGCTTTTCATTGTTTCCATTCCGAATTTACAACCCAAAATCCAATTACTTATTTGAAACCCAAAAACATAAACGACACATAAATACAAGCATCGAATCAATCCATATCAACTAGTCCCAAGGAAAAATACGACCTGTGGCCCCTTTACTACGTTTTCATATTCTTTGATTGCAAAAAGGGTTTCCAGCATTTATATTCATATTCTAAATTTGGAAGACCCACATTCATGACAGTCTATTTTGGGTCCGTCAAATTTTTGGCGCCATTGCCGGGGAAGCAACTAGTTGATTTGTTTGATTTTTTGCTTGTGCACTTATTTCATATCATTCTGGATTTATTTCTGTGCTTATTGTTACATCTGGTGATCTGATTTTATTTGTTTCATCTTTATCTACTTTTACTGCGATTTGTTTTGGTTTTATGACTAGGTCTACAGGTGGTGATCTAGAAGAATTCGACCCTGAGATTGAGAGGACTTTCAGAGCCAGGAGGAGCCAGGGCATTCTTTCTGAGACTACAGACATCCCTCCTATTCAGACTATTTTCACTCACTCAAGCAGTATCATGGCAGATCACCAGAGAACTATGAAGGAGCTCGCAGCACCAGATGCTTCATTTCAGTACTCCAGCATCGCTTATCCAGAGTTGGTGGGAGATTTCGAGCTCAGATCTGGACTCATCAATTTGCTGCCCAAATTTCAAGGATTATCTGGAGAGGATCCAAATAGGCACCTGCACGAATTCCATGTTGTATGCTCTACTATGAAGCCTCAGGGCATTTCTGAAGAAGATATCAAGCTGAGAGCTTTTCCCTTCACACTGACAGGAGCAGCAAAAGACTGGTTTTACTATCTACCCACGGGGCATGTGTCTAGTTGGATCTCTATGAAGAAAGCATTTTTGGAAAAATATTTCTCAGCCTCCAGAACAGCAATAATCAGAAAAAGCATCTGTGGCATTCAGCAAGTGGTGGGTGAGACGCTCTATGATTACTGGGAGAGATTCAACAAGTTGTGTTCAAGTTGCCCGCAGCATCAGATCAGTGAGCAACTTTTGATTCAGTACTTTTATGAGGGATTGCTGCAGATGGACAGAATTATGATAGATGCTGCAGCTGGAGGGGCCCTAGTGAACAAAACGTCAATGCAAGCTAGGGAGCTCATTTCTAATATGGCTGAGAATTCCCAACAATTTGGAAGCAGAGCCTTGACCACCAGAGGAGTGGGTGAAGTTCAGGTAATTCCTACTGATCAGAAGGAGGTTAAGAATGCATTAATGGAGCTCACATCGGCTGTTAAGCAAATTAAACTAACCGTTGCAAAGCAAAATTCAAATCTTTCAGCAACTCCTCAATCTAATCAAGTGATGAGTGTGTGTAGCATTTGCTCTAGTCAAGAGCACACTTCAGATTCATGTCCCACCCTCCAACAAGACGAGACAGTAGCGGCATTGGTAAGAGGACAATTTCAAGCAAGAAATAATCCTTACTCCTCTACTTACAACCCCGGTTGGAGGGACGACCCAAATCTCAAATATGGGAACTCTTTTTGCCAACAAAACCCTCAAACGCAGCAATTACAGCAGCCTCCACATAATTTCCAGCGAGCACAGCCACAGCATTATCAGCCTGCGGATTCGAATTTTCAGCCTACATTTCAGCAACCGCAGCCCTTATTTCAGCAATTCCAGCCTCAATTCCAGCCATATCATCAAGGGCAGCAAGATTTTCAATCATTTCCAGCTTTCCAAACACAAAACCAACAAAATTTCTAGCCCTCACAGCCTTACAATCAGATTTCATAGCCCTACAATCAAGGGTTTCAAAATCAGAATTTTCAGTCCTCATCACCGAATTTTCCACTTCAAAATCAGAACTTTCAAGGCTACAACTCCCAGCAAGGTTTCCAAGCATATCAACCCTCTAATCAGCCCTATCAACAGCCCTATGTTCCACAATTTCAGCCTACTTCATCCTTTCAAAATCAGTTAAGGCAATATGCTAACCAAGGAGGCTATGGGAGCTCAAGTGGAGGAAATGCACAACAACAACAACTGATGGATATGCTACAACATGCTTTACAACAACAGCAACAACAACAGCAGCAACAACAGCAAGCTTGGCAACAACAACAACAACAAGTTTTACAACAATACCAACAAAATCTTGAGAGACAAATGGGGCAATTGGCTAGTGAGATTAACCAAAGTCAAGCTCAAGGATCGAGTCAACTCCTTTCCCAAACTGTTCCTAATCCAAAAGGAAACGTGAGTGCTATTTATTTGAGGAGTGGGAAGGTTACTTCATCTCCAAATGGTCCAAGAGCTGAAATTTCAGAAAACCGGACAGCACCATCAATTCCAGCCCAAAACAGCCACGAAACGACTTCAAATTCAGCTGATTCCACCCCTAGCCCGTGCCCAACTCCTTTCTCAAGCAATCCTCCAATTTTGGTAGAAAACGGAGAAGAAATCGGTGCCGAGGCAGATTTTACAGCCACCACACCGCAAGGGACAGCCACTAAAATTTCAGCCTCTCCACCTCCGGCCAAAGAAGATGACTTTAGGGTTCCCTTACCCTTTCCACAGCGGAGAACACAAGCCAAAAGACAAGTGGAAGAGGAGAAAGCCAAGGAATACAATGAACTGGTAAAACTTTTCAGTAAAGTAGAGATTAATGTACCTTTGCTGACTATGATAAAGCAGATTCCTAAGCATGCCAAATTTTTGAGAGATCTTTGTGTTCATAAGAAAAAGCTTAAGGAAAATGAGTTGGTCAGCCTGGGGAGGAATGTTTCATCGCTCATCCATGCCATACCTCAGAAATGTGAAGACCCTGGGATGTTTACTGTATCTTGTGAGATAGGGAGCACCACATTCCACGATGTCATGCTTGATTTAGGAGCTTCAATTAATGTGATGCCCAGGTCAGTCTTCCAGATGCTTGGCATAGGCCCTTTACAGCCCACTGGTGTGGTGATACAGCTAGCAGACAGGAGCCAGACCCACCCAGCAGGTATGATTGAAGATGTTTTGGTGAAGGTAAAGGAGCTAATATTTCCTGCAGATTTTTATATCTTGGATATGGAGGGAGATTATCTTGCACACCGTTCTCCGCTTATTTTAGGAAGACCATTTCTGAAGACTGCTAGAACCAAAATTGATGTATATGCCGGTACACTTTCCATGGAGATCGGAGACACGGTGGTTCAGTTTAGCCTTTTTGATGCTATGAAGCACCCGAGAGAGGATCACTCCATCATGAGCATGGATATTCTTGATGAGCTGGAGCACACAGAGTTAGAGGCTGAGGGATTTCTGGATGATTTTTCTGGAGGAGCTATGTATTCAGAGGAGGCTGAGAGGTTATTTACTGCTGAGACTGAGGATTTTTTCAGATGTATTTCCAGCTGGAGAGGTTTTTCTAAGTGTAGGGGATTGCACAGAGCCCCAAGGATCACCTATTTCTGTTGAGATTCAAAGTGTAGGGGATTGCACAGAGCCCCAAGGATCACTTATTCCAGTTGAGTGCCTACTAGAACTTGAACCTGATATGGAACCTATACTTGACCAGGAGGAGGCTATGGACACATCTATCATTATGGAACCTCCAGGTATTTTTCAGCACGATCAGGTAAGTATTTCTTTTATTTTTTTGGAAACATCAAGAGAGGTACCAAAAGTTGATTTTATTGGCTGCGATAGAATTCTTGATATATCATGTGTGGAAAATAATTGTGAAAATTTTATTGAAGTATCCAAAATAGATTTCATTGATTATGATAAGTTTCTTGATGCATCTTGGGTAGATATTCATTGTGAAAAATTCTTTGAGTTGCCTAAAATTGATTTTATTGGATGTGATGCATTTTTGGATACATTTTATGCAAAGAATGATATTATTTCATTTCTTTCTTACCCTGCACGCTTGAGAGGGGTATTACATGGTTTTGCAGGATCCAGAAGACTTCTGGAGTGGGAGCTTCATCTGAACAGGCTCAAACCCCCTGGAGGGTGTTCCAAAAAGAATAAAGAGGGAGGAGATGATTTTACTTTAATTCAAAACACTCTACCTCTTAAATGGGTCTTGTATTTAAATAACCTTCGTCCACCTGAACAGGTTGCTGTAAAGTCCAAGTGTGGGGGAGCGATGCACTGTAAAGTTGAACAAATGAAAGAAGCTCTTTCACACACCCAGACTCCTCCACTACCACGGTGGAGGCTATTTCTTGACAGACTCCGACCGCCAGAAATAAAAGGGAGTTTGATCTTTCTTGCCTTTTCCTTTATTACATGTTTTCACTTTTAAAATGAGTTCTTGCTAATAAACACGTGAGTAGAGTAACATGAATAAAAGTCATTGTAAATACCATGTTATGACTTTTAGCACTTTTGCTCTTAGTGAATAAATGTATCCCTCTAGGTTATCCCATAGAATTTTAGAGTCTTTTGAACATAAATTAAATTTGGTTGTCAAAACTTAGGGTTTGAATTCATGGATGAAATCTTGGATGCTTGAGTACTACCTGGTTTTAGATTCTTAATTGAGACTTGAGATGAATTATTTTTGCCTAGTGAGAATTAGCCTTACTTTTGTGATACACATATGTTATTGTACTCTAGAACTTGCTTAGGTTCTTTTAAAACCATATTTCAATGATTGGATCACATCTATGAAGGCTAATCAAACTTGATACATACTCTTTTCAATTTTCCTTTCTATTTTCCTACTCTTAACCCCATTTTTCTAAGGATTTGTTTGCTTGGGATGTTTTCTTGATGCTACTTTACCCGAGACGGACAAAGATTTAAGTGTGGGGGAGTGATTAGTGTTTTGGAAAAGTTTTGTATCAAGAAGGCATTTTGATCCAAAAAGAAAAAATTTTGTAATGGAAGGATGGAAACAATTACATTTTGAGTGAGTTTGAAGTTCAAGAAGGAGTGGTTGAGTATGGAAGCAATTAAGGCATTTAGAATTCTCATCATTCTTTGAAGACCCACACAAAAAAAAAAGAAGAGACAAAATCTGCAATGAGGAGAAAAATGGCACCAAATGAAGGAAACTTGTGCCAAAAAGAAAGAAAATTCTGTGAAGCTACCTTTGGGCAGAAATGTTGGGATTGGAGCTGTTCTTTGCGAAGGAAATCAGCCACACCTTGTTGGAGGCCTGAAATCAGCTATTCAGAATTCGAAAGGGGCTGAACAAAAGCTGAGAACAAAGAAGCTGTGAAATTTGGGAGCTGAGCACAATTGTTGCAGCTGCAAAAAGAAAAGAGAATACAGAGTTTGAAAGGTTTGAAATTGCTGCCGAGTGCTGGAATCTGATCTCCAGTTGAAGACAATCTGAATTGAATTCTGGAAATGAGGCTGAGTGAAGACTGATCAAAAGCTGAGAAAAAAATTCTGAACTGCCCAAATCTGAATTGCATTACATTTGTAGCTACCGAGTACTACATCTGAGAGCTTCTGAATTGAAGGCTTTGAGGAGCTGTAAGTTTGACAGAAGCTGGCACAAGCTAAAAGTATCAAAAGCAGAAATGGAAGATCAGAAACAGAATTCGAATGGCTGACCAAAGGCTGAATGAAGCTAAAAAACTGCCCTGCATTGCAGTATAAGCATGTAATCTGAATTTTAAGAAGCTATGAATCAAGATATTAAGTGTAAAATGTATCTAAAGTTGAAGGTGCACATTCAATTTTGGATCTAAGAAAAACCAATGGATGCTAGAAGCTGCTGATTAGAATAGAAAGGGAAGGCAGTGGCTTGGCTGAAATTCTAACTGCTGAACAGAAATCAATTTTGAGTGGAACCCTTGAATTCTCCACTACTATTTGAAGCAAGTACTACTTGATGCTAAGTACTTGAAGAAATCAGAGACTTGAAATGGATGCCATGGAGCTGAAACTCGAAGCAAAACAGTCAGAAACTGATTTAATTCAGAAATGTTCAAAGCAAAAATAGTTGCAGAAATTACAGCTCACAAGCTTCAAGTGGACTGCATCTGCTGTTCTTGAAGCTCATGGCAGTGCTAGGTTGAAGTATGGCTGCAACATAACTGAACCCAAAAGAGGAGAACAGAAGAACAAAAAAAAAAAAGATGGCACGCAAAAGCAAGGAGAAAAAAATCTTGTGCCAAGGAAGCTTGTGCTAAATCTGATCCAAAACAGATTTGGATCAGTTGAGAATTGGATTGCAAAAAGACCACTTGACAGCTATCAGAGGTTTTGGAGAGCAGCAAGTTGATACTTAAGCTGAAAATTCAGTTATGAAGAAGAGAAATTAGTAGAAATGCTATCAAGGCAGTTTTGTACCAACTTGCAACCGAATTTGAGTTTTTGAGGCTATAAATCAAGGCAGTAGGTATAGGAATGTATCTGAAATTGTAGGCACATCCACTGCTGATCAAAGGAGAAAGAAATGTGGTTGATTGGAATTTTCAGATCAAGAAACAGAAAAAGAAAGAAGGATGCAGTGGGCTGAATTCGAAACAGCTGGGATCAACCCTTCCATCTCTATTTGATGCTAACTGCCAACCAAAAAAATGCAGGAGTTTGCAAGGTCTGAGATTGAAGCCGTGGAGCTAGAATCTGATGCAGGAAAATGCAAGAAAAATTCGAAACAATTGCAGAGCAGAGAATGGAATGAGCTTGGCTGAAATTCAACTTGTTTAGCAGAATTTTTAGAGTGAAACAGTTAAAGTGCTCCACTACTCCTAGATGCCAACTGATATGAAGAAATTAGAGTTTTGCAAGATCTGGAAGGCTCCATTAGAAGATTAAGAGCAGGAAACAAAAAGAGAAGAAAAACAGTTTGAAAACAAAAAAAAGAAGAGAGCAAAAACAAAGGTGGCACACAATTGAAGACTTGGCACTATAAAATCATTGAATGTTTTTCTCATCCGGATTTAAGTTTTATTTCATTTCATTTCTGACCTTGCTAGAGAGAAAGGAAAAGAGGAAAAATCAGGAAAGAAGATGGAGAAAGAAATTTGGCACGCAAGGTGTAAGTTGGCACATTGAGATCAATAGGGTTTTATTCATCCAAGTCGAAGTCATTGTTCAAGATTAACTCCACCACATTTTTGATATCACTAGAGGACTGACAAGAGGGGCAAGGCACATTGGAAACATACTTAAGCACTCAAGTCTTCCACTTTATCAATTTTTCCATTTCCTTGATTTTTGCTCCATTTCTTACTATTTCTATGTCTTTCATTTGTTTTTGTAGATGTTGATCCTAATCATGAATAATGGTGGAGATTAGATAATAAGCAAGCCTATGGTAGTGCAAGAAGCATGTGTGTTTGAGTGAGCTCCACTTCCATCATCAACTTAGAACTTAAGGAGAGAGCCACCAAAAATTTTCCTTGAAAGGCTAGTGAGTTGAATTCATCTCAATGACTCATGATAGATGAAAAGGCTAAGTTGTTGATTTAAGGACAAGATACTAATCCATAGAGCTTGGATTTATGAGAATTGACGACCCTAGGTAATTTCTTTTCAATTGCTTCTAATTGTGCTTAAGATAATCTAGGGGATACATACTTAGTGGTTTCGCGAGACGCTCAAGGTTAAGTGTGGGGGAGTTGATAGATACCATTTTAGTGATTATTTGAGTTGCTAAAATCCATGTTTGACCTATGTTTTTTATCGCTTAATTGTGAAATTGCCATGGGTTTTAGAATTTCCTCTTATTTTAGACTTAATTGCAAATTTACACATATTTGGATTATTTGACCAGTAAACTCTTGATCTATTTTTGTAGGCATGAAGGGTTCATGGACTTAGGGCATATTGGGTCAAACTTGAGTCGGAAGTGACCCGGATCGAGTTATCAAGATTAGGATTAAATCTGGGCCGTCCGATTCTTAAGCGGCGAGATCTGAGCCATCCGGGACCATCTGAAGTAATCCGAGCTAGGGTTAGGGTTGATCAAGCATTCTGATCATGATCTGAAAGTTTCATCCCAATCAGAGCCAAATCAACCGTTGGATCAAGCTCGGAGGGCTCTAGATTATCCATTCAAAGATTAAGTTGATCTGGACCATCCGTTGCATGTCTGGAGGATCCAAGCTACCACGAGGCAGATCCTGACCCCTGATCAACATCCTCAAAGTTTGGCTCAAATCAGAGCAAGATCAGCCGTTGGATTTCCTCAAATCAATCTGAGCCGTTCAATGTTAATTACTTAAGAAAAAACCTGCGCAGCTCCTTCCTTATCGCGTCTTCACCACAATAGTAGCTTCCTCCGTTTTTCTTCATGTTCTTCAAGTTTTTCATCCAATCGAAGGCGTGATCACTCAATCCTTCACTAGAGCAAGGGTTAGGTCAGTGGAAAGAGTTCTTTGTGAGGTTTTCAGATTGGATTTTGCTCAATAGCAGGGCTGCGTGAGGTTTCAGCAGCTCTGTTATCTGATTTCAGTAAACTCAGCTGTGCGCCATCGCCATTGCATCCGAGCTATCCAGAGGGGTTCCCTGGAAGGTTCGGATCATTCCCTAATCCCAAACGCAAGCCACCACAACGAGTTTGAAGAAGTTGGAAGCAGTTTTCGGCTTGAGCAGGGTCTGAATTGATTCGGTAGCAGAGGTAGTTCTTCCACTGATTTGTTGAGCTTGCGGGTCTGAGGTTCTCCCTTGATTGACGACCAAGGAGCTCTTGAGTTGGAGAAGGGTTGAGGAGTAGTGTAGTTAGTTAATTTCTGCTGTTTTGACTGTAATTTTGATTTCTGCAACGTTTCATTCCTATATTTTAGTAATCAGTTGTTAGTTTACTTTCTTAAATTGTTTTTGCTTAAGTTAGGTTTATTTTCTGCAAGTAAATCAGCTAAGTGTTTTGTTCAGTGATCAATTGAACTCAATTATAGTTTAGTGTCTGTTTGTAGCTTGCGTATCAGCTCTGCTTTTCCATTTCAGTCTAATTTCTGCAATTTTCCAGTTTAATTCAAATTCAATTCCCTTTTGGTTTTAGTTCCTGAGATTTAAGTTAACATTTCGGTAGCTAATGAGTTTGATTTGAGTTTGATCCGCATTTAATCTCAATTCTGCATTTCTGCTCAGTTTTTCCCTTCGTGTGTCAAGTTTGTTCTGCGTACCATTTTATTTTCAGTAGTTTCAGTTCAGTAATTCTGAGATTGTATCGGGCTCAGCATCAGCATCAATTAGGAACACATTTAACATACCTTGTAGTGTATTTTGGTACTCGAATTCAGCATTCATTGCTAGTCAGCACTTGATCAGTTTTGCATTTAGTATCAGCAGGTTTGTATCCACTTCTAATTATGCATCCCAGTTTCAGATCTGTACCCAATTCATTGCTGCAACTTTTAATTGTAGATGCTGAAGTTATATCAAGGAAGCCTTGCATTCGAACTCCATTACACTTAATTTCAGTTGTTTGATCCGACGTTGCATCAAACCTGCAGCTTAAGCCTGAAAACAATTTCTACTTTCTTGCACTTTATTTCTGAAGTAGTGTTGCAGTTTATTGAGCAGTAGTGGCTGCTGAATTCTTCCATCCACTCTTGCAACTTTATTCACATATCACATCCCTCTCAAAGCTCAATTATTAGTTCTTATTCCTGGATTGTTGGAATTAGCTTGGGCACTCCGAACTAGCCTTGGCACATAAGCTTTCACATCTTGGTAGTAAGTCTGTTTTGAATCCTGCACATTTGTATCAAGTGCTATTTCGGCACTACTTGATGTCAACTGGAATGTAACTGTTAAGTGTGCTATTGTGTTTTAAATAGATTGATTTCATCTTGTTTGAGTCTGAACATTCAAGTTTCAATTCAGCACATCAAATTCTTAGTTTGAATCTTTAGTTGCCATTACCGAGTTAGTTTGTTTAGTTAAGTTTACTTGCTTTTCATTGTTTCCATTCCGAATTTACAACCCAAAATCCAATTACTTATTTGAAACCCAAAAACACAAACGACACATAAATACAACCATCAAATCAATCCATATCAACTAGTCCCAAGGAAAAATACGACCTGTGGCCCCTTTACTACGTTTTCATATTCTTTGATTGCAAAAAGGGTTTCCAGCATTTTATTCACATTTAAATTTGAGACCCACATTCGTGACATATCATTTGGGTCTGTCAATACCCCTTGGCCTAGAAAGGTCTCTTGGTCATCTTACCTTCCAAGCATGATTCAAAGATTTAGGAAGTATTCCACCACCAATGAACCCAAGGGCCCATATGTTATCAATCTTTGAATCCTATTAAGGTTAATAAGACCAAGACATAGACGTTAAAGATATGCATGGTTCATCTCAGAAGGAACCTTTCTCTTATCTTAGTAAATGATAAACTATTAACATCTAATTGCATCATGGGAGCTTTTGGTTTCTAAAATGTATCAATTGTCTATCATATACTTAATAGATAATCTTTATATTCTACTTTTCATAAAAAGTAATAGAATATCTTATTTCAGAAACTGAACAAAAAGTTCTTTCCAAAAATTAGGTACATAAAAGCAATCTGTTTAAAACCAAAACTCCATCAACCTATCTAATAGACAAATAAATAAATAACTCCCACTGCAATAGTCATCTCCATTGACTATCCTATGTAGTCGGTAATCTCTTCCTCAGCTAGTCGGGCTTCCTAGAACCCCTGCAAAGAAATGCAAACATAATTAGTGGCATCCGTATCTACACACCAGGTACCGGTCGATATCACCGCTAAACATGTTACAACGATAAAAGAAAATGATATGCCTGAATTATTACTCTGACGGTGGGGGCAATCCGCCTTCCAATGTCCAGACTGCTTGTACACAAAGCACTTGCCTTTCGGCTTCTTCATGCAACTCTGAGGTCTCTGTAATCCTGCTACTTTTTTTGCCCCAGCTAGTTTCTTCTTCTTCATACCTTTTGGTTTAGAAGTAGAAACCCCTTGAGCAATGAAAGTCTGGGAACTCTGAGGAGAAAACCCTTCTGCCGCCTCGAGTTCTGTCAGAAGTTCCGCCCACGAATATGTACATTTGTTCATATTGTAGCTTAAGTGAAACTTCTCAAAACTCTTTGGTAGAGATTGGAGGATAAGATCGACCAGGGTTTCCCCATCGATTTGTACTCCAAGGATTTCCATCTCCTTTAGCCAAGCCATCATTTTGAGAGCATGTTCCCTCACGAGCATACCCTCAATCATGATGGTCGTTGTCAAGTTCTTCGTGACTTCTTGCCTAGCGGTCCGATTATGATGTCCGAAGAGTTCATCGAGTTTGGATGTTTTATCACTGGTAATGGAAGAAGCCTGATTTTGATGACTCTGAGTCATCTCGTCTGTTTCTAACCATTTCCTAAAATATTCAAACTCCTCTTCATCATTAATCTCGCTAGGTTTTTTAGCACAGAACTCGACAAGATCACACTTGGATTCCTCGGCAGTTTCGACAAAGTCCAGGTTTAATTCCCAATCTTTATTATTATTAGGGGCATTGAGTTGGTTTTCTCTTTGAATTAAATCAAGTGGGTCTAGATCCATTTTGAAAACACCTAAGAATCACAACAATCATACATTTTAGATTTCGAAAATAAATTGATTCTTGAAAACAATAATTTTGAAATCAACCAACACCTCAAAACACCGAAAATTTTGCATGTCACATTAGTGTGGACGTATACGAATTCTACATTTGTAAGAGGAGGTTTTACTCATTAATTTTATTATCTTGTCAGTCTAACTTTTTGACAAATAAAAATAATAGTCAGTCCTCGTCGACTCTACAAATAATAGCAGTGACTCCGTTGGGGAGGATACTACTATTTGCATTTAAGTATTTACCATTACATGATACTAAGAAAATCACCACGGATTATGTGTCTTCCGTTGGGGAAAATTACACGCTCCTAAATAATCTCCTATAATCTTGTCTGACCCAGAGATCCGCAGAACAAGCCCATCCGTTGTGGAGGAAGGCACTCAGAGCCGATGCGCAGACTTATTCGCATCACTTGTCAAATTAGTAATGGAGGTCGCGGAACCCTTAGGGTCCCTCTCCCACTTAATTATTTGTGTTGAGGAATTTTCATGCACAGGCACGACAAGAACATAAACCAACATAATAAACAAGAAAAATCCTAGATTTTTCCAACTATCATGGCATTGGTCTCCAATGTGCCTCCAGTCGTGTCGCCACCTCATCCGCTCCTCCCTACATCATGCACAAGTCTTCCATGAAGGGATCTCCGAGCCGAGATGAGTAGCTAAATATTTACAACCATCGATCTTATACTCAACGAAGGAGTGTACATGTAATCTAGATCGAAAGCAAATAAAAGCTCGGCTAAATATGTGTCGTATTTAATTACAAAAATTAAATACCTACTTTAGCCTCGTCAACCCAGAGGATTTGATTAATTACAATAACACACAATCAATCACATATAACCATTATTTAAGCTTTGATAAGTTGGAATCTAGTGCCTACAATAAAGAGTTAGCCTACACACATCCTGTTAGTGATATGAGAGAAGTGTCCTAAGGCAATTGCCTTATGATTGTAATCATTTATTCTAATAAATGAATATTCACTATTTGAGTATACATGTTTGTGTATTTGATTGAGATCTTAAACTCATTTACTGAATATCCGTAATACAATTCACAGCATGAGAGAATTTGTGATGAATTCACAACTAGTGATTATCTCCACATGTGCAATTGTGAAGTATTGAAATTGTCTCTAGTCGATGAATTGATAAATACGGACACTATCAATTCTGTTGAGACTAGCATGGGTTATTCTCTAATCAGCTAATTCTCACTGGCTGGTGACATTGAGATGTCCGGAGATAAACATGAATGCTAGTTAAGGGAACTAGTTCATTGGAGTGACTGGCTGTAAAACTTCATATGGTAGTCTACACATAGATATGTCAGTGAAGTTCTTACTGCAGCTTAAGTGCAATGTTCCTTTGACTTGAGGTGTTCAAGTCATCTTGGTCATGGAGACTTATACTTTGACATCTTAAGCAAGCGTCTCCAAGGAGGTGTGGACCAGGATGATTGGGTATAAGCCGAAGTGCCCGAAGATGTTTGAACAGCCTACAAACGATTCACCACTCCTTGCGAGGAGATGTATACCCGAGGCCTATCGTCGGATTGTTACTCGAAGCCTCTGGCCAGAGCATGACATGTTCAGAGTATGAATCTCTTAAATACATGAGAGTAATTAGAATCCGTAGGACGAGAAAACGTTACTTGGGCTAGGTGTGATGTAGTCAGCCTAGTGGGGACTGACACACATAGACCATGTCCTGAACCAAGTGGGTATAAGATGGTGAAGGGAATGGGGCACGATTCATTATAGCTGCTGAAGGGTTTCAGAATTGTTTCTGAGGTCAACCGTTGATCTTTCAATTAATTGTGGATCATGATATACTACTAGGTGTCACTCATGATCGTTCTATAATTAATTGATTAATTATAGACGGCCAACATAAATCGAAAGCCAATTTAGTCACACGCACTACGAGTAATCCGAGGGATTTAAAACGAGTTGAAAATTGGATTTTCCAATCAAGAGAGATTAAGTTTGGTTAAGCCAAATGATAAGTCGAATCTGAATTTTTCAGAAACGCATCGGAAGCGTAAAATGGCTAAGTCTTTTGAAGACTTAATAGATAAATTAAATAAGTTTAATTCATTGGAGCTTGGCTTGGATGGGCCGGCCAAAGAGGGCCTCCATCCTCTTTTGCTTGGCTGGCCACAACAAAGGGAGAGAACCAAGTTTTTGGTTCAATTTATAAAATAAACCAAGTGTGGTTTGTTTTATAAAATTATGGATGATATAAATTTTTATATAATAAACCAAGGTTTGGTTTATTTTTCATGGAAATTAAAATGAACCATGGATTGGTTTATTTTATAAAATCAATCACGGATTGATTTACCATGATAAGGAAATTTATTCCATAAGAGAGAAGAGACTTGATTGATTTTTATCATGAATTAAAATATGATTTTAACCATGATATAAAATTAAACTTGGCATGATGGAATAAGTTATTCCATATTTGAGAGACTTGATGGTTGAGATGCCACTATATAAAGGAACTATAACGCCCGCCCTTTTTCCCACACCTTATGGTGTGGCGAGAAGAGGCGTTACGTTAAACATACATGTACATATAAACATCTTAATGCAGCGGAATAATTTTTTTTTCTTCTACACATGCTTTTAACTATGCAACTAATACATGAAACATCTATACATGCCTAAATTTTGTCCTTCATGAACCTAGTGTCATTAGACTTAGCATATTAACGACATGCATGGCATCATGATATAACCATTCCATAGCTTATTCATAATCATCATAAGTAGCAAGTAACTTATCCGTAAACATCATGAGTCTTAATTCATTCATTAGGCATAACCATTATAAACATAGTATAGAATCTAAGGAGGCATTTCAAAACTCAAGACATGTGATACGTGTAAATAAAACAATCCTTTGGCATGTCAACGCCACACACACACATGCTCTTGCCTCTCCTGCTGCTTTCCTTAGTAACCCCTTGCCTGATCTACGATATGAGGAAAATAAGACTATAAGCACACAGGCTTAGTAAGACCCTTTCCTACTCAATAAAACCATACGTCACTTAAACATAAACATATCAAGCATCTGACATAACATAGTTCTGAACATAAAACATAAGCATAGTCTTGGCGTAAGTCATAAGCATATGAACAACCAACATAGCAGGATTTTTAACATAAACAAAAACCTACAACATACTTAGCATGGCGTAACTCTTAGCATACATGAGCATGAAACATACTTATCATGGCATAATTCTTAACATAATGAGCATGAATCATACTTATCATGGCATAATTCTTAACATACATGAGCATGAAACATACTTATCATGGCATAATTCTTAACATACATGAAACATACTTATCATGGCATAATTCTTAGTATGGAAATAAGCACAGTCTTAACATAAGCATAAGCACAAAACATACTTACCCTGGCATGATGCATAACATGAATGGATACATGAGTCAAATGCATTTACATAGGGATGCTTAATTTAAAATCATACTTTTAAATACTTAACATAATCATAACATCATTGGGGTCTTCGGCTTGTAGCACATACATACATCATAAGCGCGCATCCCTAAGTAAATACGAGGTAGCGAGCCCCGACCTACTAGGGTAGGAACAGCTACGGTAGTTTCAAAAATCGGGGCGTTCTTAAGGTGTCCATCCCTGTTGGACAGCTGCGATAGTCCCAGAACCATGGACAGCTTCGGTAGTCTAGAACCGAAGCGTTCTTAAGGTGCCCATCCCTTGGACCCTTACTTCAGTCCGGTACAAGCCCATTCATAAAGTAAAATAACTGCATGCTTCATCATTCATACTTGACTTATCTTAGGACATAAACATAATCTTGTTATATGAAGCATGACGTAAACATGCTTGACATTTCATCATTCATACTTATTTCATAACATCGTTATGCCTTCATCATTCATACTTATCATTCATACTTAAGGCATAACATCATCTTCATCCATCTTCTTTTATTCATAAAAACATGACATACTTACATAATCATGCCTCCAGGCATAAACATTATCTTGGTTAATAAGCTTGCATGATCATGGTACATAAGATAAACGTGCATTTCATACATGATACATTTCATCTAGAATACATAATCCTAGTATCCATCATAGAGCATGCATGGGTAAGCTACATATAAACATGATGCATACTACCTAGGTTCATGACATTCATCATAAAACATGCATAGACCTTCATACACATACCTCTACTATAAGCATTTAACCTTCTACATGCATCATTCTAGTTATCATAACATACCCCTACATCAATTACATATGTTCATGGTAAATATTCATGAGTAAAGCATAATATAGAACCTAACATACAAGGTCATGTTACATAACACATAAGCTAAGATTTTTGTAATATAAAGATCCTTACATCGTGCTTAACTATGTACTAACATCATGGTAACTTATAAACATGCATCCTTGAAACCTTAATCCAATCCAAGCCTTAGATAAGGGACTTGGCCGAAACCCTAAAAGACCATGGGTCCATGGAGAAATTCACATAGGTCATGATTAACATCCAATACACTACCTATTCCATAGGAAACCATTTGAGCCCTTGATTGGATTTAACCCTAAGTCCTAGGCCCAAACCATGTGTTGGCCGAAACCCTAGAAGGGTAATAAGCCCATAGGAAAATTCATATAAATCACCATTATTACCCATAAGATATCATAGGAAACATACTAATCATGCTTGAAAGGTTGGAGTTTACACCTAGCCATTTAACCTTGATGTGGCCGAAACCCTAGGGGGTTTTAGGGTGCTACAAAAACTTCCAAAATCATACTTTTATGCTTAACTTATCATGAATAAACATTAGGAAACATAATAGGGGTTTTCAATATGATTTTAACCTCAAAATCTTGCTTGGTCGAAACCCTCACAAGCCCTAACCATGGATTTCTCAACATAGCATGCCAATAAGAACTTAGATCATGAGAAACAACTTGGAAGCTATCATACCACAGGTGAGGGGGTCTTACCTTCCCTTATCTTGGATATAATCCTTGAATAGAAAAATAGAAAGAACCTTCTTGACTCTAAACTTCTCCTTAGCCCTTGTAGCCTAGTAGAGAGCCTTGAGTCTTCAAGATGGAGTCCTTGGTGAAATTTTTCCTAAGGGGAGAACCCTTGTGGGTTTCGGCTAGAGCAAGAAGAAAGGAGAAAAGGAATGACTTTGGTGGAAGAAGAGAAGGGAAAATGTAACTCTCATGCCACTTCTCTCATTGCCTTTATACAACATTAAGGAGGGCAAGTGAAGAGTCATGGTGTCTCTTCCCTTGATGACTCTTCATTTTCCCTAAGCCTTAACCAAAATCTACTTCATCCTCTACTAGCACTCCCTTGCTAGGTGAATTGGTTAGTACATGCATGATGGTATACTAGGTCCAAGTTTCAATCCTTGGTGCATGCACTTTATTTTTATTTTATTTTTATTTTTATTTTTCTTATTTCTGAAAATTCCCCTAAAATTCACCCATGATCATGCTAATATTCCTAATTAAAACTCATTTATATTATATNAAGATGGAGGCTTCTTCTAGATCGACTCCGTCCACCAGAAATAAAGGGGAGATTTTTTCTTTCCTGCATTTTCTTTATCATTTATCACTTTTATGTTTTCTAGAGTAAATTGAATAAATAGACATTGTAAATACCATATCTTTTCTTGTAGCACTTTTTCTTTCATGATTAGGAATGAATGTATCCCTCTAGGTTATCTTATTGTCATTTTAGAGTCTTTTGAAAATAAATTAAATTTGGTTGTCAAAACTTAGGGGTTTAAGCTCATGGTTGAAATCTTGGATATTTGAATACTACTTGGTTTTTAGATTCTTGATTGAGGACTTGGGATGAATTATTTTTACCTAGTGAGATTAGCCTTATTTTGTGACACATACATGCTATTGTGCTCTAGAACTTGCCTAGGTTCTCTCAAAACCATATTTCAATGATTGGATCACATCTATAGAGGCTAATCATTTTGTTTACCTTTTCAATTCAATTTTGGCAAAATCATGTCTATTTTATTTATCTTTCCTTATTCCTAATCTCAAACCCCAATCTTTCTATGGATTTGTTTGCTTGGGATGTTTTCTTGATACTATTTGCCCGAGACGGACAAAGATTTAAGTGTGGGGGAGTGACTAGTGATAGGGAAGCAATTTTTATCAAAGAGCATCATCATTTCGAAAAAAAAAAAAAATTTGTGCCAAGTGAGTGAGTTTGGAGTTAAAAATGAGCAAGAGAGATGGAAGATTGAAAACAATTGAAGATTCTTGACCATCAATTGGAAGATCCAAACAATTTGGAGCAAGTTTGAATTCGGTTGAAGAAGTAATCCAAATGGCACACATATGAAGGAAATTTGTGCCATTTCAAAACTGAAGAAACAGAAAAAGAAGAAAATCTGAGACTGCCAAATCCGAAATGCATTGTATCAACTTGGAAATGGATTCATTGAAGCTTAATTGAAGCTTTTTGAAGCAGGGAAATGCAGGAAAATTCTGCAGCTGAAAATTTGAATGGCATTGCATGGAGAGCTGTAATCTGCCGAGGTTGATTTGGAGCTACTGAGATGATGAAGACTGAATGCAAGTGAGCTGCAAGACTGCTGGCCACAAGCTGAGTTTTAAAATTCGCCAATACAGGGACAGAGCAAGAAAATTCAGATTTTGAGGGCTAGGACTGTGGTTGAGACTTGGCACAGATTAATATCAAGTGGAAACTGAATTTGGATGGAGTCAAGTAATGAAGTGCTGATCACAGAGTCTGCCGAGGGATGAATTCTAGGGCTGATGAATGAAGAAAACAAGTTGAAAAATCTGTGCAATAACAAAGAGAACAAAAATCTTTGACAAGTGAAGAGAATCTAAAAATCTGTACCAAGAAGACATCTATGAAGCATGGTTTGGTCAGCAAGTCTTGGAGTTGGAATCATGGAAGTCAAAATGTTGTGTATGAATCTGAATTGAGGACTGAAAATCTGAATTGCAGCTGAGAAAAAAATCTGGAACTTAAGCAGAAATCTGTGCCAAGTTCAAGTGTGCTGAAATTGGTCAACTTGGAGCTGCATTTCTTTGTGCCAAAGGTGCTGATCAGTCCAATTGAAGCTCACGGCAGTGATTAGTGATTGGAAGCTAGCTCTGATAAGGAAATGTAGCTGAACACAATTGGAGCTGGACAGATTGAAACAAATGCAGCAGCTGAAAAAGAAACAAGTCAAATGGGGAAATGAAATTAAGTTTTCTGGGCTGTGAATTCGGCATTGAGCTTACAAATGTATCAAAGTGATGAGTATATCAGCTGCAGGTCAGTTGATAGACACTACTCTATGCTGCTAATTGTTGATAAGAAATCAAAGAGTTTTGCAAGGTCTAAGAGAAGTGCCGTGGAGCTGAATTTTTGGTGCAAAACAGAATTTATGTGTGCAGAAATGAAGATATTATGAATTGAGTTAAAACTAATGAGGTTGCTGCAAAGTATGCTAAAAAGGACTCAAAACAAACCCACTCGAAGCCCAAGAGGTTTTGGAGAACAGCAAGTTGATATTTAAGCTGAGAATTCAATTATGGAAAGAGGAAAACCAATGGAAATGCTATGAAGGCAGCTTGTACCAACTTGCAACTTAATTGAGTTTTTGAAGCTATGAATCAAGATATTAAGTGTAAATGTATCTGCAGTTGAAGGTGCACATTCAATTTCAGACTAAGAAGGAACAACATGGTAGAAGCTGCTGATCAGAAAAGAAGAGAAAGGGGAAAACAGTTTGAAGAAAAAAAAAAGACACAAAGTTGGTACAAAAATTGGAATTTTGGTTCCATGAGATCATTGAAGTTTCTACCATCCGAATCAAAGGCTTTATTTCATGTCATTTCTGACCTTGCTAGAAGATAAAAGAAGAAGAGAAAAATCAGAAGAAAAAGAAAGAAAAGAGAAAGAAACAAGGGGCACACAAAGGAGTTTTGGCCTCATGAT
This sequence comes from Boesenbergia rotunda, assembly GCA_024364735.1. Classification (NCBI taxonomy): domain Eukaryota; kingdom Viridiplantae; phylum Streptophyta; class Magnoliopsida; order Zingiberales; family Zingiberaceae; genus Boesenbergia; species Boesenbergia rotunda. Next base: position 632,564 of record JAGFNQ010000388.1, read on the forward strand.
TAGTGGAATGCTTCTCATCCTAATTACATCTTTGTTCCACTATCTTTTTGACTCCACTAGAGGAAAAGATAGCAGAAAATGAATTCAGTAGCTGACCAAGACAAAGAGAAAAGGAAAGGAAGAAATTGGCACGCAAATGGCAAAACTTGGCACAAGGAAGTCAAGGAAAGGTTTTTCATCCAAATCAAAGGAATTTATTCAAGTTTCACTCCACCATACTTTTGATATCATTAGAGGACTGTTAAGATGGGGCAAAGCACATTGGAAACATTTTTGAGCAACCAAGTCTCCCACTCCATCCATTTTCCATTTCCTTGATTTTTATTCCATTTCTCACCATTTTCTATGTTTTTCATTTGTTTTTGTAGATGTGAATCCTAATCATGATTAATGGTGGAGAGTAGATAATAAGCAAGCCTATGGTAGTGCAAGGAGCATGTGTGTATGAGTGAGCTCCACTTCCATCACCAACTTAGAACTTAAGAGAGAGCCACCAAAACTTCCCTTGAAAGGCTAGTGATTTAAATTCATCTCAATGACTCGTGATGGATGAAAAGGCTAAGTTGTTGATTTAAGGACAAGATACTAATCCATAGAACTTAGATTTATGAGAATTGACAACCCTAGGTAATTTCTTTTCAATTGCTTCTAATTATGCTTTAGAAAACCTAGGGGATACTTATTTAGTTGTTTCGCGAGACGCTCAAGGTTAAGTGTGGGGGAGTTGATAAGCACCATTTTATTGATTATTTTAATTGCTAAAATCCATGTTTGACCCATGTTTTTATTGCTTAATTATGATTTTACCCTAGGTTTTGGAACTTTATCTTATTTTGGACTTAATTACAAAATTGCATTAAATTGGATTAATTGGCCACTAAATTTTGGATCTATTTTTGTAGGCACCAAAGGTTCAAGGACTTAGGGCATACTGGGTCAAACCTGAGTCGGATGTGAACCGGATCGAATTATCAAGCCTACGATTAATCCGGGCCGTCCGATTCAAGAGCGGCTAGATCTGAGCCATCCGGGACGATCTGAAGCAATCCGAGCTAGGGTTAGGGTTGATCAAGCTCTATGATCAAGATCTGAAGGTTTCATCCCAATCAGAGCTAAATCAACCGTTGGATCAAGCAAGGAGGGCTCTAGAGCGTCCATTCATAGATAGAGTTGATCTGGACCATCCGTTGCACATCTGGAGGATCCGAGCTACCACAAGGCAGATCCTGACCCCAGATCATCATCATCATCAAGGTTTGGCTCAAATCAGAGCAAGATCAGCCGTTGGATCTCCTCCGATCAATCTGAGCCGTCTATTGGTTATTACTTAAGGAAAAATCCCAGCCTTCTTCTCGTTGTCGCGTTTCCTCGCCGCTACAGTAGGTTCTTCGAGTTCTTAGCATCTTCTTCCATTTTTCTTTCAATCAAGGGGCGCGACCCCTTAATTCTTCATCGGGATCAAGGTTTGGATCGCTGGAGGATACTTTGTTGGAGATTTCAGATCAAATTCGCGCCGGACAGAGCTTGTTTGAGGGTTTCGACAGCTTTGTGGTCCGGGAGCTTAAATCTCAACCACAACCAATTTCCGACGACCTGGGCCACTTGTAGGGGTTCTCAGGTGAGCTCAGGTCCTCTCCAAATCACCATCGCAGCTCAACAACTGAGATCGAAGCTTTCGGATTGGAAATTTCCCCAACTGTGCAGTTTGAGCAGAATTTACCAAGCGGAGCTGTTTTCCAGCGAATTGCTGAGCTTAGGGGTTCGAGGCCAGCCTTTGCGTGACGAACAAAGAAACCTGGAGCTCGTGGAAGATTGAGGAGTAGTTTAACTCGTTTAATTTCTATTTTTGTAGCTGTAATTTCATTACTGCCGTGTTCTGTTTCTGCATTTTAGTTTCAACTGCTGTAGTCAACCTTTCGGATTTAATTCTGCTTAATTAGTGGTTTGAATCTTTTCTTCCATTAGTTAGCTAGTTTGTTTAGTCAATTCTTTACTTAATTTTACTTGCTTTGCAATTTTAAACCTTGCGTATCAGATTCCCTGTTGCGTGCCATTTCTGATTTGTCTCAGAATTCTTGTTTTCTGAGTTGATTCCGAGTTGTTTAGTTGTTAATTGTTGCTCTCGAATTAGATAGATAGTTTGCTTAGATAGAATAGCATTTAAGTGTAGTTTCCTGCAGTCCTATTGTTGCGTGCCAACCCAGATTGTGTGCCAACACAGTTGCAGCAAGTTCAGTATTAAGTCTGAACATTTTCTTTTAGTTGTAGTTTCTGAGATTTGTGCCAAGTAGTTTCCAGCTTGCATCTGTTAGATCTTTGCCTAATTAGTTGCTGCATTCCTGCATTCGTTTATAAAGCATTTCTCTGTCAATATTGCACCCAGATCCTGCAATCGTGCACATCAGGTTCTGCTCCGAATTGTTGCTGCAAATCAATGACAGTTTCTGCAAAATCTGACTTGTTTCTGAACTGACTAGTGTAATTTCTGAGTATCAGTACCTTGTAGCAATGAATTGATTCTGAATTCATGATTCTACAGTCTGAAGTTTTTGCATTCGAATTGATGCATTCATGGACAGTCCGGATTTTTTCAGTTCTGCAGAAACATGCTTCTGCAGTTTAAATTCTGCAAGTTGAAGTCTGCAGTCTAGATGCATTTCTGAGTTGCTCCATTCCAATCCGAATTTCTTCACTCATCCATGCTGAGCATTTCACTATGAGCTTGATTTCAAGCTGAATTTGATTAACTGATTTTGAATTGTCAGTTTCTTACACTCAGTATAAGTTTTCTTTTTTGGCACAAGAGCTTTCTTCTCTTGAGTATCAAGGTTGTTCACTTTTTTCCATTTTGTATCAAGTTCATGTTTAAGCAGTGATTGGCACCAAGTTATAGGGTGTCTTTGGAGTGCTATATGATCTGAAATCGACTGGTATTGCATTCATCCGTTTCCGAACTTAGTTTGCACTTGTTGACCACCAAAACTTGTAGCTAAACGAATTGAAGTTGGTACTTGTTCAAATTCTTAATTTTTGCATGCTTTTCATTGTATCAAGCTGATTTGTTTCCGAAAACTCAATCACTGCCTTTGTTTCATTGCTTGGCATCTTGATTTGCTTTTGAAATCAGAAATCAGTTTTAAACAAATTGCTTAAGGGCTTTAGATGAATAAGTGATCCAATTGGTTGAATCTTCAATTGCCATTACCTTGGTTAAGTTACATGGTTAAGATTTTATCCCTTTCATTGTTATTTCATTCTTGATTGCAACCCAAAACCCAGATTCACATTCGAAACCCGAAATTCATTAACGACACCTAAATACAAGCGCGACTCAAACAACGTCAACTAGCCCCGAGAAAAATACGACCTGTGGCCCCTATACTACATTCTTAGATTTTGATTGTAAAAAGGGTTTTCAGCATTCATTCATATTTAAATTCGATGGTCCCACACTTTCGTGACAATTTAATCTAGTAGATTCGGGACCGTCAGGCGCCCCGGTCAAAGCGGATCCAGAAGGATCAGACGCGACCGAGAACTCTGCGGATCGGAGGCCACGTGGGGGGCGCCCCCAACGTCCCGGGTGCCTCCAGGCCCTATATAAAGGGCCCTCGACCCCAGGCTTCAGACAACAATTCTCTCAACGCCTCAAAGCTCTTCTACGCTCGTGCCTTGCTCCAAAAACGCTTCACCTCGAGCCGACGACATCCCGTTGCCCTGAAAGAGTCGACCTACTCCGGACGTCGGTAAAGAAGAGTGTACTTAATTTATTATATTTTATTGCACTCATTTTGTAATTAAAATTGTGTAACCTATTTGCGCGAATATAGAATTGCCCAAAGTAAACGGTCAACGACCGTGGGCCTTGGAGTAGGAGTCGACACAGGCTCCGAACCAAGTAAAAAACCACTGTGTCTTTGTGCTGTGTCTCTTATCTTTATTTCCGCTGTGCACTTACTCTTAGTTTTCCGAAAAAGAACGATTTCCGATATTCACCCCCCCTTCTATCGGTTTTCACGATCCAACACTTACAACCCCGGTTGGAGGGACCACCCAAATCTTAAATATGGGAACTCTTTTTGTCAACAAAACCCTCAAACGCAGCAATTGCAGCAGCCTCCACATAATTTCCAGCAAGCACAGCCACAATTCCAACAGCCACAGCAATTCCAGCCTTCAGATTCAAATTTTTAGCCTACATTTCAGCAACCGCAGCCCTTATTTCAGCAATCACAGCCTCAATTCCAGCCATATCATCAAGGGAAGCAAGGTTTTCAATCATTTCCAGCTTTCCAAACTCAAAATCAACAAAATTTCTAGCCTTCCCAGCCCTATAATCAGATTTCACAGCCCTACAATCAAGGGTTTCAAAGTCAGAATTTTCAGACCTCATCACCGAATTTTCCACTTCAAAATCAGAACTTTCAAGGCTACAACTCCTAGCAAGGTTTCCAAGCATGTCAGCCTGCTAATCAACCCTACCAACAGCAATTTCCATCCTCCTATTAGCCCCAACAGCCATGTTTTCAAGGTCAATCAAGAAGCTATTCTAACCAAGGAGGCTATGGAAGCTCAAGTGGAGGAAATGTGCCCCAACAGAGGGTTGAGGATATGTTTCAACAGATGATGCAGCAACAACAAGCTTGGCAACAACAAATACAACAAGTTCTACAACAACAACAACAACAACAACAACAACACAATCAAAACGTTGAGAGGCAATAGGGCAATTGGCTAGTGGAATTAACCAAAGTCAAGCTCAAGGATCAAGTCAACTCCCTTCCCAAACTGTTCCTAATCCTAAAGGAAACGTGAGTGCTATTTATTTGAGGAGTGGGAAGGTTACTTCATCTCCAAATGGTCCAAGAGCTGAAATTTCAGAAAACCGGACAGCAACTTCAATTCCAGCCCAAAACAGCCATGAAATGACTTCAAATTCAGCTGATTCCACCCCTAGCCCGTGCCCAACTCCCTCCTCAAGTAACCCTCCAAATTTGGTGGAAAACAGAGAAGAAATCAGTGCCGAGACGCAAGGGACAGCAGCCACTTCGCAGGGGACAGCAACCAAAATTTCAGCCTCTCCACCTCCGGCCAAAGAAGATGACTTTAGGGTTCCCTTACCCTTTCCACAGTGGAAAACACTAGCCAAAAAGCAAGTGGAGGAGGAGAAGGCTAAGGAATTCAATGAACTAGTGGATCTTTTCAGTAAGGTAGAGATAAATGTGCCTTTGTTGACCATGATCAAGCAAATTCCAAAGTATGCTAAGTTTTTGAAAGATCTTTGTGTTCACAAAAAGAAACTTAAGGAAAATGAGTTGGTCAGCTTTGGGAAGAATATTTCAGCACTTATCCACACCATTCCTCAGAAATGTGAAGACCCTGGGATGTTTACTGTATCTTGTGAGATAGGGAGCACCACATTCCACGATGCTATGCTTGATTTAGGAGCTTCAATTAATGTGATGCCCAGGTCAGTCTTCCAGATGCTTGGCATAGACCCTTTACAACCCACTGGTGTGGTGATACAGCTAGCAGATAGGAGCCAGATCCACCCAGCAGGTATGATTGAAGATGTTTTGGTGAAGGTAAAGGAGCTAATATTTCCTGCAGATTTCTATATTTTGGATATGGAGGGAGATTATCTTGCACACCGTTCTCCGCTTATTTTAGGAAGACCTTTTTTGAAGACTTCCAGAACCAAAATTGATGTATATGCCGGTACACTTTCCATGGAGATCGGAGACACGATGGTTCAGTTTAGTCTTTTTGATGCTATGAAGCATCCTAGAGAGGATCACTCCATTAGGAGCATGGATATTCTTGAGGAGCTGGAGCAGACAGAGTTAGAGGCTGAGGGATTTTTACCCGATTTATCTGGAGGAGCTATTGATTCAGAGGAGGCTGAGAGAGTATTTAATGCTGAGACTGAGGATTTTTCAGAAAATTTTTCAGATGTATTTCCAGCTGGAGAGGTTTTTCTAGGTGTAGGGGATTGCACAGAGCCCCAAGGATCACCTATTTCTGTTGAGATTCAAAGTGTAGGGGATTGCACAGAGCCCCAAGGATCACTTATTCCAGTTGAGTGCCTACTAGAACTTGAACATGATATGGAACCTATACTTGACCAGGAGGAGGCTATGGACACATCTATCATTATGGAACCTCCAGGTATTTTTCACCACGATCAGGTAAGTATTTCTTTTATTTTTTTGGAAACATCAAGAGAGGTACCAAAAGTTGATTTTATTGGCTGCGATAGAATTCTTGATATATCATGTGTGGAAAATAATTGTGAAAATTTCATTGAAGTATCCAAAATAGATTTCATTGATTATGATAAGTTTCTTGATGCATCTTGGGTAGGTATTCATTGTGAAAATTTTTTTGAGTTGCCTAAAATTGATTTTATTGGATGTGATGCACTTTTGGATACATTTTATGCAAAGACTGATATTATTTCATTTCTTTCTTACCCTGCACGCTTGAGAGGGGTATTACATGGTTTTGCAGGGTCCAGAAGACTTCTGGAGTGGGAACTTCATCTGAACAGGCTCAAACCCCCTGGAGGGTGTTCCAAAAAGAATAAAGAGGGAGGAGATGATTTTACTTTAATTCAAAACACTCTACCTCTTAAATGGGTCTTGTATTTAAATAACCTTCGTCCACCTGAACAGGTTGCTGTTAAGTCCAAGTGTGGGGGAGTGATGCACAGTAAAGTTGAACAAATGAAAGAGGCTCTTTCACACACCCTGACTCCTCCACTACCACGATGGAGGTTATTTCTTGACAGACTCCGACTGCCAGAGATAAAAGGGAGTTTGATCTTTGTTGCCTTTTCCTTTATTGCATGTTTTCACTTTTGAAATGAGTTCTTGTTAATAAATAAGTGAGTAGAGTAACATGAATAAAAGTCATTGTAAATACCATGTCTTTTCTTTTAGCACTTCTTCTTGCATGATTAGGAATAAATGTATCTCTCTAGGTTATCTTTATGTCATTTTAGAATCTTTTGAAAATAAATTAAATTTGGTTGTTAAAACTTAGGGTTTGAGCTCATGGATGAAATCTTGGATATTTGAGTACTACTTTGCTTTAGATTCTTAATTGAGGACTTGGGATGAATTATTTTTACCTAGTGAGAATTAGCCTTATAATTGTGATACACATATGTTATTGTACTCTAGAACTTGCTTAGGTTCTTTCAAAACCATATTTCGATGATTGGATCACATCTATAGAGACTAATCACTTTGTTTACCTTTCCACATAAATTTTGGCAAAAATCATGTCTATTCTATTTGTCTTTCCTTATTCTTAATCTTAACCCCAATTTTTCTATGGATTTGTTGCTTGGGATGTTTTCTTAGTGCTACTTTGCCCGAGACGGACAATGATTTAAGTGTGGGGGAGTGATTAGTGTTTTGGAGAACATTTTGTATCAAGGAAGCAATTGGATCCAAAAAGAAAAAAAATTCTGCAATTGGAAGGATCAAAGTGAGTTAAGTTTTGTGTCAAGATTAAGTGGGAAGAAGTGGTTAAGGATGGAAATCAATTGAAGATCCAAGAAGCTGTGCATTGAAACCCATTTGCACTCAAAAAGCAGTGAGACAATTGTTTGTGCCAAAGCAAGGAAAATTTTTTCTGTGAAGCATGATTGGATCAGAATTGCTCACGGTTGCAGCTGTGCTTTGTTCAGAAAATTCAGAACCATATGACAGAAGCTAAGTTGCAGCTGAGTGGAATCAGAAAGGCTGAATGAAGGCTGCATTAAGGCCGAACAAAAGTATTGCAAGAAGGAAAAGAAAATTCTGAAATGTTTGTGCCAAAGAGGGTAGCTATTCATTTAAAGCTCACGGAAAGGGTTGAGTTGAAGCTGATATTTGATCAGAATTCAAGCACAAAGTGAGCTGCAAGACTGCTGGCCACAACATAACTGAATTCTGAAATTTTTGCACAAGTTTGTATTAATTTGGGACTAAAATTGGTTTGTCTCAAAAGTAGGGAAGCTAGGAGCAGCAACTTGTTGTTGGAAGACTGAATTGAGGGCTGTAAACTCTGAATTGAAGCTGAATTGAAGGCTGAGGAAATTGGAATTAAAGCTGAGAAGAAGTTGAGCTAAAACTGAAAAGTTAGAAGCAGGAAGTTCTGAGCTGAGTTGCAAGGATAGCTACTGAAATGATTGAGGCTGATTTCCAATCTGAATGGAATCAGCTTACATGGAAATCTGAAGGCTGCAGTAATTCTGTGCAGTGTGGAAGCCAGAATTTCCAGCCGACTTCAATCACCAAAAATGACTTGGATTGTAAGGAAGCCACTCGACAGTTATTAGAGTTTATGGAGAGCAGAAAAGAAGAGATGAGATTGAAGCAGAAAATGCAGAGAATTCTGTGCCAAAAGGAAAATCTGTGAAGCTGATACGATTAGAAATGACTTGGATTAGAACCTGAATTGAATTCGACCGAGTTGAAGCTGACCAAATCTGATCAGGGCAGAAGATTTGTGGCAAAAACAGAGGAGAAAAAAATTCTGGGCAGTGTAGAAATTGAAGTGCAAATGAATTGAGTTGAAACTAATGTGGCTGCTGCAAGGGATGCTGAAAAGGACTCAAATCAAGCCCACTCGAAGCCCAAGGGGTTTTGGAGAACAGCAAGTTGATACTTAAGCTGAAAATTCGGTTATGAAAGGAGAAAAACCAGTAATAATGCTATGAAGGCAATTGTACCAACTTGCAACCTAATTTGAGTTTTTGAGGCTATAAATCAAGGCAGTAGGTATAGGAATGTATCTGAAATTGTTAGGCACCTCCACTGCTGATCAAAGGAGAAAGAAATGTGGTTGATTGGATTTTTCAGATCAAGAACAGAAAAAAGAAAGTAGGATACAGTGGGCTGATTCGAAACAGCTGGGATCAACCTTTCCATCTCTATTTGATGCTAACTGACAACCAGAAAAATGCAGGAGTTTGCAAGGTCTAAGATTGAAGCCGTGGATGCTAGAATCTGATGCAGGAAAATGCAAGAAAAATTCAAAACAATTGCTGATCAGAATAGAAAGTGAAGAGGCTGAAATTGAACTTGTTGAGCAGAATTTTAAGTGGAATTCTCTATGTGCTCAACTACTTCTAGATGCTAATTGATATGAAGAAATTAGAGTTTTGCAAGATCTGAAAGGCTCCATTAGAAGATTAAGAGCAGGAAACAAAAAGAGAAGAAAAACAGTTTGAAAAAAAAGAGAAAAGAGCAAAAACAAAGATGGCACACAATTGAAGACTTGGCTTTATTAAATCATTGAATGTTTTTCTCATCCAAATTTGAGTTTTATTTCATTTCATTTCTGACTTTACAAGAAAGAGGAAAAATCAGGAAAGAAGATGGAGAAAGAAATTTGGCACGCATAGACTAAACTTGGCACAAGGAAATCAAGGAAAGGTTTTTCATCCAATTCAAAGGAATTTATTCAAGTTTCACTCCATCACACTTTTGATTTCACTAGAGGACTGACAAGAGGGGCAAAGCACAATGGAAACATCTTTGAGCACTCAAGTCTTCCACTTTACCCATTTTTCTATTTTCTTGGCTTTTACTCCATTTCTTACCATTTTCCATGTTTTCACTTGTTTTTGTAGATGTGGATCCTAATCATGATTAATGGTGGAGAGTAGATAATAAGCAAGCCTATGGCAGTGCAAGAAGCATGTGTGTTTGAGTGAGCTCCACTTCCATCATCAAGTTAGAACTTAAAGAGAGAGCCACCAAACTTTAAATTCAAGCCTTGAAAGGCTAGTGATTTAAATTCATCTCAATGACTCATGATGGATGAAAAGGCTAAGTTGTTGATTTAAGGACAAGATACTAATCCATAGATCTTAGATTTTTGAGAATTGACAACCTTAGGTAATTTCTTTTCATTTGCTTCTAATTATACTTAAGTAAATCTAAGGGATACATACTTAGTGTTTTCGCGAGACGCTCAAGGTTAAGTGTGGGGGAGTTGATAGATACCATTTTGTTGATTATTTTAATTGCTAAAATCCATGTTTGACCTATGTTTTTATTGCTTAATTGTGAAATTACCCTAGGTTTTGGAACTTTCTCTTATTTTGGACTTAATTGCAAATTTACACATATTTGGATTATTTGGCCACTAAATTCTTGATCTATTTTTGTAGGCATCAAAGGTTCAAGGACTTAGGGCATATTGGGTTGAACTCGAGTCGGAAGTGACCCGGATCGAGTTATCAAGATTAGGATTAAATCCGAGCCGTCCGATTCAAAAGCGGCTAGATCTGAGCCATCCGAGACAATCTGAAGCAATCCGAGCTAGGGTTAGGGTTGATCAAGCATTATGATCAAGATCTGAAGGTTTCATCCCAATCAGAGCTCAATCAACCGTTGGATCAAGCTCGGAGGGCTCTAGATCGTCCATTCAAAGACTAAGTTGATCTGGACCATCCGTTACAAATCTGGAGGATCCGAGCTACCACAAGGTAGACCTTGACCCCTGATCAACATCCTCAAAGTTTGGCTTAAATTAGAGCAAGATCAGCCGTTGGATTGATGTGGAGAAATCTGGGTCGTCCAATGCTTATGTATTTAATCAGAAATTCCTTGCCTTCAGCCGTGTCGCGTCTTCACTGTTCTTCGCCATTTTCCACAGTTCTTCATGTTCTTAGCAATTTCTTCATCCAAGAAGGCGTGACCACCTCGATTCCAACCGCAATTCATCATCTGAATCCTTGGAAGGCAGTCTCGATCCAAAATTCATCTCAAATTTCATCCGGACAGAGGTGTTTGAGGGTTTCGGCATCATCTGTGGTCCGAGCATTGAGATCTTCGCTATAACCCATTTCCGACGATCTGAGCCACTTGTAGGGGTTCTCAGGTGAGCTCAGGTTGTCTCCAAATCATCATCGCAGCTCAACAAGCCGAGATTGAAGAGCTCGAATCGGAATTTGTTGGATCGAGAGATGCGATAGAGGGGGGGGGGTGAATGTCGCAAATCGTTCGGATTAAATAAAAAGAGTAAGTGCGCGGCGGAAATGGACAAAGCAACACAACGCTAACAAGGTCGTTTTACTTGGTTCGGAGCCTGGGTCGACTCCTACTCCAAGGCCCACGGTCGTTGACCGTTTACTTTGGGCAATTCTATAATGCGTAGAATGAGTACAGAAGAGAAATACAAATTGCAATAAGAAAGATTACACTTCTGTATTTACCAACTCCCGGGGTAGGCTCGAGTTTCGGTGCAGCGGGAGGTCGACGGCGCTTCGGACTTGAGTCGGGAAGTTCCTGGAGCAGAGCGCGGTCGTCAGAGAGTTTGGATGTGTTGAAATGAAAGCGGTGTTCTGAAGAGGAGGGTCGAGGCCCTTTTTATAGTGCCTGGGGGCGCCCTGGTCGACGGGGGCGCCCCCCCACGTGGCAGCAGATCCACAAGAGGCGCGGTCGTCGACTTATCCCTTAATCCTCGGGATAAGGCCTTGACTGGGGCGCCCTGGACGCTGGGGGCGCCCTGGTTGACCCGGTCAAACCTTATCCGCAGCGCTGAGCTCTCCTCGGTAAGGCTGGGGGCGCCCGGGACAGCGGGGGCGCCCTGGGTGCGCAGTGCAGATGCGGCAGCAGTTTAACTCTTCAGTTGGTTTGCCATGGGGACGCCCGGGACAGCGGGGGCGCCCTCAGAATGTACTGTCGAGGTTCATTTGCTTTCTTTGTATTTTGTGTTCACTATGGGGGCGCCCGGGACACTCCGGGCGCCCTGGTCAGCAGTTGCCTCTTTCCTTTGAGGCATTCTGAGCTGCAGACACACGTTCCTTCGGTCCTGCTTCCAGGGTTAGTCCAAAACACAATAAAACAAATATTTAATTTAATTTCTACAGCTTCAGCTGTCTTGGTTCTGACTTTGGTCTCCAAAATGGAGCCCTAGGTCGAACCGACGCCTAATGTTCCCTCAAGGGGAACGCGTCCTCACGTACTCCTCTCGGGAGAATTTACCTGGTGCCAACCGGCTCCTCCAGTTGGACTTTTGCCCGGCAGTCCTTCGCCAGGTCTTGAGTTGCCAAGCTGCCCTTCGCTTGGTGCCTAGCAGCCCTTCGCTAGGTCTTTTCTTCTGGCAGCCCTTCGCCAGTGCCTAGCATTCCTTCGCTAGGACTTGTCCATTCTGGCAGTCCTTCGCCAGAGCCTAGCAGTCCTTTGCTAGGGCTTTTCCTGTCTGGCAGTCCTTCGCCAGTGCCTAGCATTCCTTCGCTAGGGCTTTTCCTGTACACTCAAGAAACTTGTTAGACAACAACTAACCCTTAACTTTTGAACCCTTTTGCCAATATCAAAACACAGGTTTGACTTGGGTGCATTCTGCACCAATAATCTCCCCCTTTTTGATATATGGCAACCTAGTTCAAAAAGTTAAGGAAAAAAATGCTGAAATTGAAATCCTAAGTTAGATTCCCTCCCCCTGGAAGAAATCTCCCCCTAGATTTTTCAAAAGTAGGTGGTTTGAGTTTAAATACTTAGAAAATTTTATTATAGAAAAACTTTTTCAGTATTGGCTGAGTTTTTCAAAAAAAATGTTCTAAGTTGAAGAAGTTTTCAAATTTTAGCAAATTTTGAGTTTAGGAGAACTTTTTTAGACTTAGACTTTTTCAGTTTTTGAAAACACTTGTTTTTAAGCACAAAAAATTCAGGCTTTTTTAAAAATTCATACTTAGAAAGATTCGAGACTTGGAAACCTTTTTCAGACTTTGAAAACTTTTCAGGCTTAGGAAAAAATTTCAGACTTAAAAAAACAAAATTTCAGACTTTTAGAAAAAACTTTTCAAAGAATATTTTAAGCAAAAATTAATAGCAGTTCAGAGCAAAAAGGATTTTAAGCAAATAAATTAAGCTTAAAATAATTCAGAGTTAGAAATTTTGGAAAAACATTTTTGTTCCCTGTTTCCTTTCCAACTCTCCCCCTTTGACATATATCAAAAAAAATGCACAAAAAGATATTTGCAATAATTAAATTAAGCATTTGCTGTACTGAATCGTGCTAGGACCTAAGTCTGGTTAAATCTTTAGGGACCTGTCTAACCCAATTAGCTACTTACTAACTATTATAAACAGTAGTTTTCACTAGGGTTAGTCAAGTTAAGTGCATTGTTCAAGTTAGATTGTCTAAACTTGACACTTAACCTGATTGCTGTTCATTTAGTGCCCCAATTGCTGCCGATGCACTGACTTAAAGCATCTTGAATTGAGGCAAAGACCTAAGCATCTCAACCCTTTCTAGGTTATCAATCAAAAGTATCCTTAGGTGCTTGTGAGATGCTGGCTTCTAAGTCTATAGGTGCATGTAGTTCTAGGGTTAGAGCCTAGGCTAAGTCCATTTTCGAAAAAGCCCTAGTTTTGAAGGGGGTAGTTTTTTGAAATAAAACTAAGTAAAAAAAATTTTTAGAACTGAAGAAAAAACTTTTTAAAGTCAAAGTAACATTTTTAACAAAAACATTTTAAAATCAATTAAGACATTTTAAGATAAAAACCAAATGATTCTATTCTACTAAGCACAACCCTAACTGCCTTTTTAGTGAGCTAAACTCAGATTCAGGTAGGGGTTTAGTGAATATGTCAGCTAGGTTGGATTTGGAGTCTACATGCTTAAGGACTATTTCACCCCTAGCTACGTGATCTCTTACAAAGTGATGTTTTACTTCTATGTGTTTGGTTCTAGAATGTTGTATTGGGTTTTTGGTTAAGTTAATTGAGCTAATATTGTCAATATTGACTTGGGTCTGATTGTAGTCTAGTTGAAAGTCCTTAAGAGTATGCATCATCCATAGGAGTTGAGCTACACACTCTCCTAAGGCTACATATTCGGCTTCAGTTGTTGATAAAGTAATACAGTGTTGCTTTCTACTGCACCAACTTACTAAGCTGTTTCCTAAAAGTTGACGGCTTCCACTTGTACTTTTTCTATCTAATTTACAACCAGCATAGTCAGAATCAGAGTATCCTGATAACTTAAAGGATGAAGTCCTAGGGTACCAAATTCCTACATTTAGGGTGCCCTTAATGTATCTTAAAACTCTTTTTAGGGCTGCTAAGTGAGTTTCCTTAGCACAGGTTTGGTACCTAGCACACATTCCTACTGAAAAAAGTATATCAGGTCTGCTGGCTGTAAGGTACAGTAGACTTCCTATCATACTTCTGTAAAGTTTTAGGTCTACTGGTTTACCCTCAGGGTCACTATCTACTTTTACATTTGTGGCCATTGGGGTACTTACACTTTTAGAGTTATCCATTTTAAATTTCTTAATTAGTTCTTTAGCATATTTAGATTGATGTACATAATTTCCATCCTTAGTTTGTTTGATTTGTAACCCTAGGAAAAAGTTGAGTTCCCCAACTAAACTCATTTCAAATTCATTTTCCATAATTGTTACAAATTCTTTTAGAAATTTAGAATTAGTTGATCCAAATATTATATCATCTATGTAAATTTGGGCAACAAATATATCCTTTTCTAAAATTTTAACAAACAAGGTTGGGTCGATTTGACCTTGTTTGAATTCTTTAGAAATCAGGTAATTGGATAATCTTTCATACCAGGCCCTGGGTGCTTGTTTTAGTCCATACAGGGCTTTACTAAGTTTGTAGACATGATCAGGTTTTTCTATATCCTCAAATCCTGGGGGTTGTCCTACATAAACTTCTTCCTTAATAAGCCCATTTAAGAAGGCTGACTTTACATCCATTTGGTATAATTTAAATCCTTTATGGGATGCAAAGGCTAGTAACATCCTAATAGACTCAAGTCTAGCTACAGGGGCGTAGGTTTCATCATAATCCAACCCTTCTACTTGGCTGAATCCCTTAGCTACTAAGCGGGCTTTATTTCGGACTATTTCACCTTGATCGTTTAACTTATTCCTAAATACCCACTTAGTGTCAATTACGGATTTGCCCTTAGGTTTAGATACTAACTCCCAGACTTGGTTTCTCTCAAATTGGGCTAACTCTTCTTGCATGGCTAAGATCCAGTCAGGATCAGGTAGAGCTTCCTCAATAGTCTTAGGTTCAATCTTTGAAATCATGGCTATTTGACTAAGATTTCTATAGGAAGCTCTAGTTCTGACTCCTAAGGTTGGATCACCTACAATTTGGTCAGTTGGGTGACTGAGTCTGGGTTTCTTGGTTTTTCTAGTACTTGGCTCAGCTTCAGGTCCAGTGGGTCCAATAGGTTCAATTCTGGGTTCATTGGTTGGTTCAACTAATTCAGAAGTTGGTTCAATTGTTAAGTCACTAAAGGGTTTAGTTAGGGTTTCAGAGTTATCTTCTTGATCAGTATTTGATGAAGCTAAGTCAGAATTATCAAATTTTGGGTTAGTTTCTTCATCAAATATTAAGTTGGTTGTTTCTTCAATTTTCTTAGTTATTTTGTTGTAGACTCTATAAGCTCTACTTGTTGTAGAGTACCCTAAAAAGATACCTGAGTTTGACTTGGATTGAAATTTTCCAAGATAGTCTTTGGTATTAAGAATATGGACTTTGCATCCAAAGACTCTAAGATAGTGTAGGTTTGGAAGTCTATGGTAGTAAAGTTCATAGGGTGTTTTGTTTAACCTTTTATTAAGCAGAATCCTATTTTGGATATAGCAAGCTGTGCTAATTGCTTCTGCCCAATAGTGGTCAGGTAGGTCAAATTCATTGAGCATAGCCCTAGCAGCTTCCTGTAGGGTTCTATTCTTCCTTTCTACTATGCCATTTTGTTGGGGGGTTCTAGGACACGAAAATTCATGTTTATATCCATTTACTTTGCAGAATTCTTCGAATCTTTGATTCTCGAATTCCCCCCCGTGGTCAGACCTAAGTATTTTGATTTTGGTATCATTTTGATTTTCAATCAATTTACAAAAGTTGTTAAATAGGTTCAGGGTTTCATCTTTGGTCTTGAGAAACCTGACCCAGGTGAACCTAGAGTAGTCATCAATTATCACTAAGCAGTATCGGTTTCCACTTAGTGACTTGGCTCCATGTGAATCAAATAGGTCAAGGTGTAGGAGCTCAAGTGTGGTTTGGGTTTGATCAGATTGGATCAATTTGTGACTAGACTTGGTTTTTTTGCCTTGATTACAGGATTCACATATTAGGTTTTCATTATTCTTAATTTTGGGGACACCTTTGACTAAGCCAAGTTGGGTAATTTTTGAGATAGTTCTTAGATTGGTATGACCTAATCTCCTATGCCAGAGTTTTGATTGTTCTAACTGTGTTAACATACATTTGGGTATAAGGGGAAGATTTATAGTGTATACATTGTTTTTCCTAGTGCCCTTAAGCATGATTTCTGAGTCTTGTGCATTTCTAATCAGACAATTAGAATTGTTGAAAGTAACTAAATAACCAGAGTCACATAACTGACTTATGCTAAGTAAGTTAAAATTGAAGTTTTCCACCAATAGAACTTTCTTAATAATGAAATTGGATTTAAGTTCAATATTACCTGACCCAATTACCTTGAGTGTAGCATTGTTACCAAATGCCACTGAGCCCAGGTTTTTGAACTTGAGTTTGGTGAACTTCAATTTGTCCCCAGTCATATGTCTGGAGCACCCGCTATCTAACATCCATTGGTCCAAATCTTTATGTTCCTACACATAAAGAATTTTGATGATTTGGATCCAATTTGAGTTAGGGATAGCTTAAATTGAGTTTCACTTCCTAGTCTGTCTCACCCCAGTCTAGGTTTTCAAATACGTTAACCTTAAGGTTTTTGTGAGACAGGTTTGAGAGTAGAAGTTAGTTTTGAAAAGGAATTTCAATTTATTTTCAAAAAGTTCTTTATTTTTGAAAATAGATTTTTAAACAAATAAGTTTAGAAATTTGAAAAATAGATTAAGTGATTTTTGAAAAAGAAATAAGTTTAAGAAGTAGAAATTTTGAAAACAGATTAA
>JAGFNQ010000388.1:651868-705948 GCA_024364735.1 Boesenbergia rotunda
TACGCCTCTCAGATACACCATTATGCTGTGGTGTATATGGCGGAGTCCATTGAGACAATATCCCATTGTCCCTAAGATAATCTTGAAACTCTTGACTCAAGTATTCACCACCCCGATCGGATCGAAGTATCTTAATACTTTTGCCAAGCTGTTTCTCTACTTCACTTCTGAACTCTTTGAATTTCTCAAAAGCTTCAGATTTGTGTTTCATTAAGAACACATACCCGAATCGTGAGTGATCATCGATAAAGGTAATGAAGTAGCTATAACCTCCTTGTGCAAGAGTTGACATTGGTCCACATACATCAGTATGTATTAGACCAAGCAATTCTCCCACTGGTTTACCTTTTCCGGAAAAGGGTAATTTGGTCATCTTGCCTTTTAAGCATGATTCGCATGTAATAAATGAACTGGGTTCAAATGATTACAGAATTCCACATCGGTGTAATTTGGTCATGCGTTTCTTACTTACATGGCCAAGACGACAATGCCACGTATAGGAGTCTATTTGATTATCTATTCGAGCTCGTTGTTGCTAACTTCGATATTGAAAACGTCACCGGATAAATCTAACGTGTAGATACCATTGTATAAAATTTCGGTCCCATAAAGAAGACCATTTAAAGTTATGTAACAGCAATTGTTACTAAAAGTTAAATGATAACCCTTTCATTCAAGCATTAAATAGATACAATGCTCTTATTAACGAAGGAACAAAATAACAATTATCCAATTCTAAGACAAGTCCAGTAGGGAGTTTTAGCAAATATGTTCCGATGGCAACAGCAGCAATCTTTGCTCCATTTCCAACTCGCAAATTCGCTTCTCCCTTGATGAGTCTTCTTCTATTCCTTAGCCCCTGTATGCCATTACATATATGTGAGCTACACCCAGTATCAAGTACCCAGGTGTACGAGGAAATAGAGTGACATTCAATAACGAAGATACCTGAAGAGGATGGGGCATTGGATGCCTTCTTCTTCAAGGACTCAAGATAAACCTTGTAGTTTCTTCGCCAGTGACCCTCCATGCCACAGTGATAGCAAGTGCCTTTTGGTGCTTTTTCAGTCTTTTTGGCCTTTTTCTTCTTTCCCTTATTCTGTTCTTTGGGCTTCCTCTTAGAGCCTTTCTTTGAGGAACCAACTAACAGTACCGTCTTCTGATCCTGCTTTACAGAAGGCTCTACAGTCTTCAGCAGGTTGAGCAACTCAGGAATGGTAGTCTCCAGCTTGTTCATCCGATAGTTCATCACAAATTGTGAGAAACTCTTGGGTAAACAATGCAGAATTAAGTCAACACTTAATTCGTGATCCATTGCAAATTTGAGTGTGCCTAGTCGCTCAATGTACCCCAATATTTTCAACACAAACTGTGAGACAGAAGTGCCTTCCTGCATCTTAGAGGTGAAGAAGAGTCTGGAGACCTCGAACCTTTCGGATCTTGCCTGCTCGTCAAACAGCTCATGAAGATGGAAGAGGATGGTATGAGCATCCATATGCTCATGCTGCTTTTGCAGCTCAGGTACCATAGCGGCCAGCATGATGCAACTCGCAAGTTCAGAATCGGCCACATGTTTCTGATAGGCCACTAACTGGTCTGGAGTTGCATCTTCTGGAGGATGGTTGGGAAGTTGTTCTTCAAGGACATAAGCAAGCTTTTCTGCCTTGAGGACTATCCTCAGGTTTCGAAGCCAGTCCATGAAGTTTGGCCGAGTCAGCTTATTGGTGTCCAAAATGGAACGCAAATTCAGAGAAGACATGATCAAGTGATTATCCTAGAAATACAAATTGAGCTTATGTGAGAAGAATGATAAAGAATGCATCAATATATATTAATTAAATCCTATTTATTTTCGAATTAAATAACCTTTTTTATCAATTCGGGAGATCATAAGAACATCTCCAAATAGGTTGATATCCAACCATAGATAAGAACAACCATGGCTAGAGTCCATCAAGTTATTCTTAGCTATGAAGGTAGGTAATTATACTGATTACATATTACACATATGTAACTATCACATTATGCTATCAACTAATTGAATGTTTGCATAAATCATTGGGTTGTTAACTCATTAACAAGTATGCAACAATATACATAGCACCCAACTGCACCTCTCTTTACATCGACCTTGGCTGTGGCACAACAAATCGATGCTCCAAGCTTAAGGCTGACCCATTAATCAAGAAATAGTTTTAATATGGTTGGATCTCATTCAACCGTTTAGTCAGGCTTGGATGTGTCCAACAACCAAAACTAAGGATTGACCTCTGACTCCAACTATATTAATCATAAACTAATTCCATGGTTTGAACATGTTGAGGTTCAAGTCGGGCATGGATGTGTCCATCAACCCAAACGAAAAATAAAACTCCGGTTCTAACCATATTAATGGAAGGTGTTGGCCTTAATATTTTGTAAGGGGTTTTGGGTCTCATCCTTTTCCTTTTAAGCACATTCATGACATATAATTATGTCATGTTCTAACGATTTCCTTAATAAAGTATGTATGTAACTTAATTTATCAAGTCTCATTAATTGAATTAGGAACCAGATTTCCTAATTCTAATTTCATACTTTATTTAAGGAATTGTTTTGGGAAACAATTTCCTAAATTGTCATAATCAATTTCGGAAATAATATGTTTAAGACTTTGATTTCTCTAAATCAAATCTTATTAAATTAAGAGACAGATTCCCTTAATTCAACCACATATTATTTTCATGAAAATCTTATTTAAGTAAATAAACTCTATAGGAAACAATTTTCCTAATTAATTTTGGAGACAACAATATGTAAGAGCATCACCTCATAAATCAAATAAGGAAATTATCGTTTGAGAATCTCCTCAAAAATTTCCTAGATTTGATCACATATTTTATTTATGGATAATTAATTACAACAAATTATTTACTTTGGGTGGCTCCCCGAGGCACTCCCCAAAGAAAAGTAATTTGTTGTAAATCTAATTTGGCCTGCTCCCCGAGGCATAACCAAATTAAACTTAACAATTAAAGAACTTGTTAATAATATAATTTGGATGGCTCCCCGAGGCCTACTCAAATCAATTTTAACAATTCATATTAAAATAGGAAATTAAATTATAACAACTAACTTTAATTTGGGGCTCCCCGAGGCACTCCCCAAAGTAAAGAATTTTATTAATAATTTAAAAACCAATTTGAATTTAATTGTCAATTAATGTTTCCATAAAATGTCTAGACTTTCATGAAAAGAAAGTGCCCAAAATTACGAGCTTTCCATAAATGGAAAGTTTCCAAAATTAAAAGGTTTTCAGAATTATTTTAAGTTTCTGGTACAAAGAAAACTTACGTATTTTCAAAATTGGAAAATTTCCAAAATTAACAAATTTCCGAAATTGGAAAGTTTCCAAAAATGGAAAGTTTTCACAATTATCATAAACTTTCAGAAACAGTGATATTTCAAAAGTTTACGAAATTTCATGAGGATTTCCAAACTTTGAAATTCCTAAATCTAAAATTTACCATAATTGGAAAATTTTTCAAAATTGAGATCATGACAATGTTTTCCGCAAAACATTATATGATTATGTCGAACACTAACCGACTCTGATACCACTGTTCGGACCGGGTGCATGCCGACGCGGACACGTATTGTAATTGTTACATAATTACATGCAGTGGAAACAAAAGCATGAATAATTTCTTAAATTATTCTAATACATATCCTAAGCATGCAATGTGTTTACATAATCGTAATATAAAATTTTTGCAGAAAAGGAAATTACTCTATGAATTACCTTGCGTAACTTTGAAGAAGGGACGAGATCCAACCGTTAGCATCCCTTGAAAGCTCTGCCTCTATTCGTATCCATGCTGAATATCGTCGGGATGACTTCGCTAAGCCACGAGTTTCGTGTTCACGAGAACTACTAGATTCTCCGTGAACACGATGAAAACTGAGAGAGTAATCAAATCGAAAGACTCACCACCAAGGTTGGCCGAAGAGGAAGATCGTCGCAAGGAAGAACTTCGTCGCCTTGATGCTTCTCCTTGTGCTCACGGCAAGAAGAAAGAAGGAAGGCCTATGGCCGGCCAAGAGAGAGGGAGAGAAGAAGAGGAGAGAGCCCAAGCAATTCTTGGATAGATCCTCTTCCATGGCACCCCTTGGGTCCTTTATATAGGGAGAGGTTTCTTAATTCCCAAGCAAACCTCTCCTTGATTATGGAATAATTTCTCAATCAATCCATAATCAAGGCTCTCATGATTAAGCTTCTTCTTCTTGATTATGGAATAATTTCTCAATCAATCCATAATCAAGGCTCTCTTTCTTTTGGCATGATTATATAAAATTTATAAAACAAACCAACTATTGGTTCATTATATAAAAATTTATAAAACAAACCAACCATTGGTTCATTATATAAATTTTATTAAACAAACCAACTCATGGTTCATTATATAAAAATTTATATAAAATTTATATAACCTTTTATAAAATAAACCAACCTTTGGTCTATTTTATAAAACAAACCAAAATAGCCTTATCCTCTTATGGTGGTGGCCGGCCATGACAAGAAGAGAGGAGGCCCCCTCCTTGGCCAGCCCATCTAACCCCAATTGGATCAAATATCTTAATGAATTAAACTTATTTAATTCACCCATTAAGTCTTTAAAAGACTTAGCCATTCTATGCTTCCGATGCGTCTGAAATAAATTCAGTTTTGACTATTGTTTGGATTTACCAAAAATAGTCTATCTCGATTGGAGAATCCAATTCTCAACTCGTTTTAAATCCTTATAATTACTCGTTATGTGTGTGACCAAATAGGCTTTCAATTTATGTTGACCGTCCATAATTAACTAATTAATTATAGAACGATCATGAGTGACACCTAGTAGTACATCATGATCCCCAATTAATTGAAAGATCAACGGTTGACCTCAGAAATGATTCTGAAACCCTTCAATAGCTATAATGAATCATGCCCCATTCCCTTCACCATCTTATACCCACTTGGTTCAGGACATGGTCTATGTGTGTCAGTCCCCACTAGGCTGACTACGTCACACCTAGCCCAAGTAACGTTTCCTCATCCTATGGATTCTAATTACTCTCATGTATTTAAGAGATTCATACTCTGAACATGTCATGCTCTGGCCAGAGGCTTCGAGTAACAATCCGACGATAGGCCTCGGGTATACATCTCCTCGCAAGGAGTGGTGAATCCTTTGTAGGCTGTTCAAACATCTTCGGGCACTTCGGCTTATACCCAATCATCCTGGGTCCACACCTCCTTGGAGATGCTTGCTTAAGATGTCAAAGTATAAGTCTCCATGACCAAGATGACTTGAACACCGCAAGTCAAAGGAACATCGCACTTAAGCTGCAGTAAGAACTTCACTGACATATCTATATGTAGACTACCATATGAAGTTTTACAGCCAGTCACTCCAATGAACTAGTTCCCTTAACTAGCATTCATGTTTATCTCCGGACATCTCCATGTCACCAGCCAGTGAGAATCAGCTGATTAGAGAATAACCCATGCTAGTCTCAACAGAATTGATAGTGTCCGTATTTATCAATTCATCGACTAGGGACAATTTCAATACTTCACAATTGCACATGTAGAGATAATCACTAGTTGTGAATTCATCACAAATTCTCTCATGCTGTGAATTGTATTGCGGACATTCAGTAAATGAGCTTAAGATCTTAATCAAATAATCATGTATACTCAAATAGTGAATATTCATTTATTAAAATAAATGATTACAATCATAAGGCGATTGCCTTAGGACACTTCTCTCATATCACTAACATATTCTACATAAACATGAGGCCTACATCACAATACATGTGTTCATGGTATATGGTTTAAAACATTCATGAATGAACATAGCACATAACCTAAACATACAAGTCATGATATATAGCACATAAGGCTAGGGTTTTAGGTAACATAAAAATTCTTACAACATACTTAAACATATACATACATTATAGTAAACCATAAACAAGTATCCTTGAAACCTTAACCCAACCCAAACCCTAGATTATGAGCTTGGCCGAATGTTTAATAGGAGGAGATCCCATTATTCAAGCAACATGAAAGGTCCCATAAATAAAAGAAAGCTCATACATTACATACAATGCCATAGGAAGCCATTAGACCCCATGATTGGGGTTAACCCTAAGTCCTAGCCCTACATCTTGGTCTTGGCCGAAACCCTTTATGGTCACAAGTACATGGAAAAATTCATACAATTTCCAATTTACATCTAATACCTTACATACAACACCATAGGAAGCCATTAGAACCCTTGCTTGGAGTTAGCCCTAACTCCTTGCCCTATAACCTATCTTGGCCGAAACTTACAAGGGTCATAAGGGCATGTAAAAATTCACATAAATCACTATTAACATCCCTTCCATCATGAGGAAACATAAGAAACATTATTAGAGAGTTAGATCCAATCCTAACCATGGAAACATGGTGGTGGCCGAAACTTGTAGAGGGCCTTAGGGTGCTACAAAATTTCCCCAAGTCACAATTTATTCTTTATTCATCATGAGAAAGCACTAGGAAACACAAATAAGGTTTTAACATCATCTTATACCTCAACAACTTGCTTGGCTGAAACTATTAAAAAAACCCTAGTTCATGGTTTTCTCAATATAAATCCCAAACAAAACTTAAATCATGATAAACATCAAGGAAAACCATTATACCACAAGGGAGAGAGTCTTACACTTGGTGTCTTGGTTATAGACCCTAAATAGAGAAGAGGATGAAGACCTTGTTGTCCCTTGATCACCCCTAGCCCTTGTAGTCTTGTAGGAAGCCTTGGATCTTCAAGAGAGAGTCCCCTTGTGAAGCTTTTCCAAGGGAGAAAACCCCTTATGGGTTTCGGCTAGGAGGAGGAAGAAGGAGAGAGGGAAGCTTTGATGGAAGAGAAGAGGAGGAGAAACTATAACTAAAGTGCCAAGTTATCTCTTCATTTCCCCATCCCTCTCTTATATACTAAGCATGGAGGCAAGTGAAGGGGCATGGTGCCTCTTCTCATGGTGACTGATAGATATCATTTTGTTGATTATTTTAATTGTTAAAATCCATGTTTGACCTATGTTTTTATTGCTTAATTGTGAAATTGCCTTAGGTTTTAGAACTTACTCTTATTTTGGACTTAATTGCAAATTTACACATATTTGGATTAATTGGCCACTAAATTTTGGATCTATTTTTGTAGGCATCAAAGGTTCAAGGACTTAGGGCATATTGGGTCAAACTTGAGTCGGAAGTGACCCGGATCGAGTTATCAAGATTAGGATTAAATCCGGGCCGTCCGATTCAAGAGCGGCTAGATCTGAGCCATCCGGGACCATCTGAAGCAATCCGAGCTAGGGTTAGGGTTGATCAAGCATTCTGATCAAGATATGAAGGTTTCATCCCAATCAGAGCTAAATCAACAGTTGGATCAAGCTCGGAGGGCTCTAGATCGTCCATTCAAAGACTAAGTTGATCTGGACCATCCGTTGCAAATCTGGAGGATCCGAGCTACCAAGAGACAGATCCTGACCCCAGATCATCATCATCAAAGTTTGTCTCAAATCAGAGCAAGATCAGCCGTTGGATTTTCTCAATTAAATCTGAGCCGTCCATGGTTCTATTTAATCAGAAACCTCCCCAGTTCTTCCCTGTCGCGTTTTCGCCGCAGCCCTTTCTCATCGAGTTCTTTGTTTCTTTGAGTTTTCTTCAATCTGGGGCGCGACCACTCGATTTCCTTGCTTAGTTCATGTCTAGTCATTGGGAGGCCATCAGTGGAGTTTCCGATCGGAATTGCTCAAGAGACAGTGCTATTGAGAGGTTTCCGGCATTCTGACCATTTGACACTTCGGATTCTGTGCTCGAATTCATTCCACCTGAGCTATCTAGAGGGGTTCCCTAGATAGTTTAGATCATCATCCATTCACCTTCACACGCAGACGCAGCTGAAATATAGATTTCGAGTGGAAATTTCAGAAATGAACAATCCGAGCTGTATTCAATCGCAGATGGAGTTTTTCCCATGATTTGCTGAGTTTACAGGTCCGAGGCTCTCCCTTGCTTGACGACCAAGGAGTATCTGAGCTCTGGAAGGGATCGAGGAGTAGTTTCCTTAGTTTAATTTCGGTTTTTGCAGTGATTTCATTTCTGTCGCAACTCTGTTCTGAGTTTCAGTTTTATCAGCTGTCTTAGTTTGTTACTTTCCATTTCTGAACTGTTTTCACTTAATTAGGTTTTAATCCTGCAAGACAATCAGTTAGGGAGTTTGTTTAGTTAACAATAGCTGTAATTTCAGTTAAATTCCAGCTTAAATCTTTGCGTGCCAATTCCAGCTTGTGTGCCAATTGAATTCTGCATTTTTTAGTTCTTGTCATTGTGTCCTGTGTTTTGTTCCAATTGCTTTAGTTTACTATTTGAATTTACCTTGAAATTTGTTCTAGCTAAATAACATTCGAATTCAAGCCTTGCGCAGCAGTAATTTTGAATCACTTTCATGTCTGAAATCTGAAATCCAATTCTGAAATCTAAGTTCAATTCTGAATTCTCTTTGCATTTGGTTGTGTCGAGATGTTGTGTGCTTAGGGTCTTGCTTGTTCAGTCATTTACTTGGAGTTAAGCTCTCAATTATCTCTGCATTTCCTTGCATTTACAGTTTTCCTCTTCTCAGTCTGATCAATAATTCTCAATCTGAACTGTTGAATCAGTTTGGCACAAAACAGCAGCCTTGGCACTAGGGTTATAGCTTGCGTGCCAAGCTGTTTGGGTACTAATTTGCATCAGATTTTCACTAGTTTTTTTTGGTGTAAGATAGCTTTTGGAATCTATTGATATCACCTTTAGCTATTCTAAATTTTTCCTGCTTTAGTTAGCTTTAAAAACTTCTAAGATGAGTTGAGTTCAGTGTTTGTTCAAATTCTGAATTTCGCATGCTTTTCATTGTATCAAGCTTGTTGTTTCTAAAATCTGCCATCATTGTGTTTAATCAATTGTTCAGTAATAAGATTGCATTTAATATCAATAGTGTGCTCTTTTTAATATCAATTTAGTTCCTTTGGTTGATTCGATTTCCCTTTGATTGAGTTACTACTTGCTTTCGATCTCTTAATTCCTTTGTGTAGTTTTCCTTTCTTTTTCTTGTGTTTCATTTCCAAATTTCCAAACAAAAAACCCAATCACTTATTTGAAACCCAAAAACACAAATGACACATAAACCAAGCTCGAATCAAACACAACAACTAGCCCCGAGAAAAATACGACTTGTGACCCCTTTACTACACTTTCATATTTTTGATTGCAAAAAGGGTTTCTAGCACATTTTTATAAATTTTAAATTCTGACGGATCCAAACATTTCGTGACAACTTTAATTAGCTAAATCGGGTCCGTCAAATTTTTGGCGCCGTTGCCGGGGAAGCAACTAGTTGATTTGTTTGATTTTAGCTTGTGCACTTATTTAATATCTTTCTTGATTTATTTTTGTGCTTATTGCTATATCTGTTGATTTGATTCTATTTGTTTTTATCTCTTTATCCACTTTTACTGCGATTTGTTTTGTTTTATGACCAGGTCTTCAGGTGGTGATTTAGAAGAATTCGACCCTGAGATTGAGAGGACTTTCAGAGCCAGGAGGAGCCAGGGCATTCTTTCTGAGACTACAGACATCCCTCCTATTCAGACTATTTTCACTCACTCAGGGAGTAACATGGCAGATCACCAGAGAACCATGAAGGAGCTCGCAGCTCCAGATGCTGCATTTCAGTACTCCAGCATAGCTTATCCAGAGCTGGCGGGAGATTTTGAGCTCAGATCTGGACTCATTAATTTGCTGCCCAAGTTTCAGGGATTATCTGGAGAGGATCCAAACAAACACCTGCACGAATTCCATGTTGTATGCTCTACTATGAAGCCTTAGGGCATTTCTGAAGAAGATATTAAGCTGAGAGCTTTCCCCTTTATACTGACAGGAGCAGCAAAAGACTGGTTTTATTATCTACCTACAGGACATGTGTCTAGTTGGATCTCCATGAAGAAAGCATTTTTGGAAAAATACTTCCCAGCCTCCAGAACAGCAATAATCAGAAAAAGCATCTGCGATATTCAGCAAGTGGTGGGTGAGACGCTCTATGATTACTGGGAGAGATTCAACAAGTTGTGTTCAAGTTGCCCCCAGCATCAGATATAAAGTGAGCAACTTTTGATTCAATACTTTTATGAGGGATTACTGCAGATGGACAGAGTTATGATAGATGCTGCAGCTGGAGGGGCCCTAGTGAACAAAATGCCAATGCAAGCTAGGGAGCTAATTTCTAATATGGTTGAGAATTCCCAACAATTTGGAAGCAGAGCCTTGACCACCAGAGGAGTGAGTGAAGTTCAGGTAGTTCCTACTGATCAGAAAGAGATAAGGAATTCACTGGCAGAGATCACATCACTTATTAAGGAATTGAAGGTTAATAATGCAAATCAAGGCTCAAATCTTTCAGCAACTCCACAAGCTAATCCAGTGATGAGTGTGTGTAACATTTGCTCTAGTCAAGAGCACACTTCAGATTCATGTCCCACCCTACAACAAGACGAGACAGTAGCAGCATTGGTGAGAGGACAATTTCAAGCAAGAAACAATCCTTATTCCTCTACTTACTGTTGGTGCAGATGCACCTAAGTCAAACCTGTGTTTTGATAATGGCAACATAGGTCAAAAGTTAAGTCTTTCTTGTTTTCTAACAAGTTAATCAAGTGTGCAGGAAAAGCCCTAGCGAAGGACTGCTAGGCACTGGCAAAGGAATGCCAGGAAAGAAAGCCCTAGCGAAGGGTTGCTAGGCAACTGGCGAAGGACTGCCAGTATCAAGCCCTAGCGAAGGACTGCTAGGCAACTGGCGAAGGACTGCCAGTTTACAAGACCTGACAAAGGACCGTCAGGCAAAAGTCCAACCAAAGGAGCGGTTGGCATCAGGTAATTTCTCCCGAGAGGAGTAGGTGAGGACGCGTTCCCCGTCGAGGGAACAGTAGGCGTCGGTTCGACCTAGGGCTCCATTTAGGAGGCCCAAAGTCAGAACCAAGACAGCTAAGGCTGTATAATCTAACACTGTGTTTTATTGTGTTTTAGACTAACCCTGGATGCAGGACCGAAGGAATGTGTGTCTGCAGCTCAGAAAGCCTCAAAGGAGAGAGGCAAGGCTGAGTAGGGCGCCCGGAGTGTCCCGGGCGCCCCCAAGGTGCATACAAAACAAGTAAAGAGCAAAAGAGTTCGAACAGCTGCTGGGCGGGGCGCCCGCACTGCTCCCGGGCGCCCCCAGCGTCCCGGGCGCCCCCATGCGCATGCATCGAACCAAAAGCCCTCGAAGCCAAGCGGATAAAATTTGACCCGGTCAATCCGGGCGCCCCGAGTCCTCCGGGCGCCCCGGTCAAAGCGGATCCAGAAGGATCAGACGCGACCGAGAGCTCTGCGGATCGGAGGCCACGTGGGGGGCGCCCCCGACGTCCCGGGTGCCCCTAGGCCCTATATAAAGGGCCCTCGACCCCAGGCTTCAGACAACAATTCTCTCAACGCCTCAAAGCTCTTCTACGCTCGTGCCTTGCTCCAGAAACGCTTCACCTCGAGCCGACGACGTCCCGTTGCCCCGAAAGAGTCGACCTACTCCGGACGTCGGTAAAGAAGAGCGTACTTAATTTATTATATTTTATTGCACTCATTTTGTAATTAAAATTGTGTAACCTATTTGCGCGAATATAGAATTGCCCAAAGTAATCGGTCAACGACCGTGGGCCTTGGAGTAGGAGTCGACACAGGCTCCGAACCAAGTAAAAAACCACTGTGTCTTTGTGCTGTGTCTCTTATCTTTATTTCCGCTGTGCACTTACTCTTAGTTTTCCGAAAAAGAACGATTTCCGATATTCACCCCCACTCTATCGGTTTTCACGATCCAACAAGTGGTATCAGAGCGGGGAATTCAAACTTGGTGCAACCACCAGTTTGAAATATTTTCGGATTTTTTTTTCTCTTTTCGAATTTAATTTTTCTTTCTTAATTATCTTTGTCCCGCACTGCTAATCCAAGACCAAGTCTTGGGACACCTTTTTTTTGTAAAATTTCCTTTTACAGAACAAATGTCTATGCAAGAGGGATTCAGCACCGCTAGACCTCCACTCTTCAGTGGAGAAGACTTTTCCTACTGGAAAAGTCGCATGGAGGTCCACCTGAAAACTCAGGTGGACATGTGGATCATTATCTAGTCTGGTCTGGAGATCCCCCGAAATGCGGAAGGACTTCCACAAAGCTACTCGGAGTGGGACAACACTCTGAAGCGCAAGATAGAAGCCGACGCAAAAGCAACGCAAACCCTACAATGCGGGCTGACAAAGGAAGAGCTGAACCGAGTGGGCCCTTTCAACAGTGCAAAAGAGCTATGGACAAAACTGATTGAGCTGCACGAAGGGACTTCAGACACCAGGATCAGCAAGAGGGATCTACTGCTGAATAAACTCTACACTATCAAGATGGCCGACAACGAAACAGCAGCCCAGCTCCACGCACGAATCCAGGAGGTAATGAACGGTCTTCACTCAATAGGTCACAAGGTTGAAAACCGTGACCTAATAAGGTATACTCTAAACACCTTTCCTAGAAACACCTTGTGGGCATCTATGGTAGATGCATACAAGGTCTCTAGAGATCTTTCTAAAATAAAATTAGACGAATTGTTTTCCGAACTAGAACTGCACGAACAAACTAACACCAATATGGTTGAGAAAGGTATTGCTTTCATTGCAGGTAAAACTGGAAGGACAACAAAGAAGAAGCCTGAACCCGAACTTGAGTCTAACTCTGACTCAGACTCAGAAGAAGAAGATGGAGATCAAACTAAGCTGGTCCGGCTCACTCGAAGCTACTACAAGGAGCTGAAGAACCGAACCAACAAACGGAAAACCGACCGAAGAAAGGACGAACCAACTGAACCCGCGAACAAGCCTAATGTAACCTGCTATGAGTGCAAGAAAAAGGGCCACTACAAGTCAGAGTGCCCTAACTTAAAGGAGACAAAAAGGACGAGAAGAAAGAAGGCACTGCAAGCAACCTGGGACGAATCGTCCTCAGAAGAAGAAGAAGAGGCACCCCAGTCCAATCTCCTAGCTCTGACCGCTTCAGATAAAGTCGAAACAGAGTCAGAAATAGAACAAGAGGACGGCGAGCTGACCTTCACAGAAGACGGAGAAATTAAGGTAACAGGTTTTAATAGATCGCAATTAAGTGATTTAATTTCTTTTCTTTCTCGAGATTTGGCCAAAGCCAAACTCCGAGTCGAGTCCCTCCGACAGGAAGTAAAACTCCTGAAAGAGGGAGCTGATTCTAAACCCTTAACCGAGAAGGTTCAGGAAGGAACTCCTACTCAAGTTGAAAAACTTGAACAGGAAAACTCCTCCCTGAAAACTCAGGTTAAGGATCTTAGATCAGCATTAGAACGATTTACATCTGGTTCCAAGGGTCTTGACATGATCCTTGGAAAACAGAAATCAGTTCTAAATCGATCCGGATTGGGCTATAGAACCAAATCTCGGCAAAGATCTTACTTTGCTGTACTAAATCAGTCCAAAGGCAAAATTCAGGCATAGGTACCTAAACTATACCTGAACAAACCGACTGAATCAAATCAGTATTGGATCTCCAAGGACAAGATTAACATCTTGCCTAACCATCACCGTGGCTTTAGTCCAGGGGGAGCCAAACTGAAAACAATATTCATTATTAGATAAATAATTTTAATTCTTGATTGCAATTGCTTGTCTGATTGTTTATTTTAAATTCCTGCAATTTGCCATGCTTAGATTTAGGAATGGTTAGATAAGGACTAAACAAACTTAACTGAAACTTGACAACATAGTATTGGGTGGAGGTGAGATGATAGTACGTTAGGGAAACCAACTCTAATAAGATCAAGTTCACTTGGTCTCTTTAGACTGGCGGAACTAGCCGAAGCTACCGATCCAAAACCCAAACTAGTTAGACCAGAAATTTTTCAAAGAATAATTTTGAAAATGAAATTTCATTAAAAGACTTTGTCAAGGAAAGGGTGGATGATCCCATAAGGCTGCGGCCAAAGAAGGCCTAGTGCCTCGCCAAGACCTGGAAGTCAATTTTTGAAATTCAAATTCAAATTAATTTTTGTCAAATTCGAATCTAACACAAAATTTCAGTTAAGTGTAGATTTAAACATCTTTTCAAAAATTTCAAAATTAATTATGTTCTCAAAATTTAATTGTTTTCAAAATTTATCAAAATTTTCAAAATAATCTTAATCATCAAAACCTGTCTCACGAAAACCATAAGGTTAACGTGATTGAAATCCCTAGACTTGGGTGAGACAGACTAGGCAGTGAAACTCAATTTAAGCTATTCCTGATTCTAATTGGATCCAAATCAAGAAAATTCTTTATGCGTAGGAACATAAAGATTTGGACCAATGGATGTTGGATAGCGGTTGCTCCAGACACATGACTAGAGATAAATTGAAGTTCACCAAGTTCAAACTCAAAAACCTAGGCTCAGTGGCATTTGACAATAATGCTACACTCAAGGTAATTGGATCAGGTAATATTGAGCTTAAATCTGATTTCATTATTAAGAAAGTTCTATTGGTTGAAAACTTTAATTTTAACTTGCTTAGAATAAGTCAGTTATGTGATTCTGGTTATATAGTTACTTTCAACAATTTTAACTGCCTAATTAGAAATGAACAAGACTCAGAAATCATACTTAAGGGCACTAGGAAAAACAATGTATACACTATAAATCTTCCCCTTATACCCAAATGTATGTTAACACAATTAGAACAAACAAACCTCTGGCATAGGAGATTAGGTCATACCAATCTAAGAACTATCTCAAAAATTACTCAACTTGGCTTAATCAAAGGTATTCCCAAAATTAAAAATAATGAAAACCTAATATGTGAATCCTGTAATCAAGGTAAACAAACCAAATCCAATCATAAATTAATTCAATCTGATCTAACTCAAACCACACTTGAGCTCCTGCACCTTGACCTATTCGATTCACATGGAGCCAAGTCACTAAGCGGAAACCGATACTGCTTAGTAATAGTCGATGATTACTCTAGGTTTACCTGGGTTAGGTTCTCAAAAACCAAAGATGAAACCCTAAACCTATTTAATGAATTCTGTAAACTAATTGAAAATCAAAACGACACTAAAATTAAAAGACTTAGGAGTGATCACGGGGGAGAGTTTGAAAATCAACGATTCGAGGAATTCTGTAAGGTAAATGGATACCTACATGAATTTTCATGTCCTAGAACCCCCCAACAAAATGGGATAGTTGAACGAAGGAATAGAACATTACAAGAGGCTGCTAGGGCTATGCTCAACGAATTTAATCTAGCAAACCAACTTTGGGCAGAAGCAATTAGTACGGCCTGTTATATCCAAAATAGGGTTTTGATTAACAAGCGACACAACAAAACCCCCTATGAACTGTACTATCATAGACTCCCCAACCTACACTACCTAAGGGTCTTTGGATGTAAAGTCCATATCCTAAACACCAAAGACTATTTAGGAAAATTTCAGTCCAAGTCAAACCTAGGTATTTTCCTAGGATACTCAACCACAAGTAGAGCCTATAGAGTTTACAACAAACAAACTAAGAAAATTGAAGAAACAACAAACCTAATTTTTGATGAAGAAATCAACTCAACATCTAATAGTCCAGACTTAACTTCATCAAATTCTGACCAAGAAAATGAACAAACTATTAAACCCTTAATTGAATCCTTAAACGAACTAACCATTGAACCAATTAATGAGTCAATTGAATCAAGTATCCAACCAACAAATGAACCAGCTCAAAGAGTCGAATCAAATAGTGAACCAAACCGACCAGCCGGACCTGAGGCTGAACCAAGTTCTAGAAGAACAAAGAAACCCAGACTTAGTCACCCAACCGATCAAATTGTGGGTGATCCAACTCTAGGAGTCAGGACTAGGTCCTCCTATAGAAACCTCAGTCAAATAGCGATGATATCAAAAATTGAACCCAAAACTATAGATGAAGCCATACCTGACCCTGACTGGATCATAGCTATGCAAGAAGAATTAGCCCAATTTTAGAGGAACCAAGTCTGGGAACTAGTACCTAAACCTGAAGGTAAAACCATTATAGATACTAAGTGGGTCTTTAGGAACAAGCTAAATGATCAAGGAGAAATTGTCAGAAATAAGGCTCGCTTAGTAGCTAAGGGATTCAGCCAAGTAGAGGGACTAGACTATGACGAAACATATGCCCCAGTAGCTAGACTTGAGTCCATTAGAATGTTATTGGCCTTTGCATCCCATAAAGGATTCAAGTTATATCAAATGGATGTAAAGTCAGCCTTTTTAAATAGATTTATTAAAGAAGAAGTTTATATAGGGCAACCCCCCGGGTTTGAGGACTTAGACAGACCTAACCACGTCTACAAACTAACTAAAGCCCTATATGGGTTAAAACAAGCACTTAGGGCTTGGTATGAATGATTATCAACTTACTTAACTACTAAAGAATTTAAACAAGGCCAAATTGACTCAACCCTATTCATTAAAACCCTAGGAAAAGATATATTTATTGCCTAAATTTACGTAGATGACATAATCTTTGGATCCACCAACACCAACTTTCTAAAAGAATTTGTCAAGATAATGGAAGATGAATTTGAAATGAGCTTAGTTGGTGAGCTTACATTTTTCCTAGGACTACAAATCAAACAAACTAGGGATGGTAACTATGTTCATCAATTCAAATATGCTAAAGAATTAATAAAGAAATTTAAAATGAATAACTCTAAAAGCATAAGTACCCCCATGACCACTAACATAAAAATAGATAGTGACCCTGATGGTAAACCAGTGGACCTTAAACTATATAGGAGTATGATAGGTAGCCTACTGTACCATACAGCCAGTAGACCTGATATTCTCTTTGCTGTGGGAATGTGTGCTAGATACCAAACCTATGCTAAGGAAACGCACTTAGCAGCCCTAAAAAGAATACTGAGATATGTAAAGGGCACCCTAAATGTAGGGATTTGGTATCCTAGGACCTCAACTTTTGAGTAACCGGATACTCAGATTCTGACTATGCTGGCTGTAAATTAGATAGAAAGAGCACAAGTGGAAGCTGCCAACTGTTAGGTCAGAGTCTAGTTAGTTGGTGCAGCAGAAAACAACACTGTGTAGCTCTATCCACAACTGAAGCTGAGTATGTGGCCTTAGGAGAGTGTGTTGCTCAACTTTTATGGATGACGCACACACTTAGGGACTTCCAGCTCAATTACACCCAAACTCAAGTATTTATTGACAATATAAGTTCAATCAATTTAACTAAGAACCCAATACAACACTCCAGAACCAAACATATAGAAGTCAAACATCATTTTGTAAGAGACCATGTAGCCAGGGGTGAAATAGTACTTAAGTATATTGACTCTAAATCCAACCTAGCTGATATATTCACAAAACCCTTACCTGAATCTGAGTTCAGTTCACTAAGAAGGCAGTTAGGATTGTGCTTTGTAGAATAGATTAATTTTCTTCTCTACTTGGTTTAAATTTTTTTTTGAATTTGAAAAACTGTCTCACTTAATTTCAAAATCAGTTTTCATTTTCGACTTAGTTTTATTTTTTTAAAACTACCCCCTTCAAAATCTAGGGTTTTTCGAAAATGGACTTAGCCTAGGCCCTAACCCTAGAACTGCATGCACCTATAGACTTAGAAGCCAGCATCTCACAAGCACCTTAGGGTACTTTTTGATTGATAACCTAGAAAGGGTTGAGATGCTTAGGTCTTTGCCTTAATTCAAGATGCTTTAAGTCAGTGCATCTGCAGCAATTGGGGCACTAAATACAACTTAAACAGCAATCCAGTTAAGTGTCAAGTTTAGAAAATCTAACTTGAATAGAAACACTTAACTTGACTAACCCTAGCAAAAACTACTGTTTATAACAGTTAGTAAGTAGCTAATTGGGTTAGACAGGTCCCTACAGAGAAAATTGATTGATTTAGTTAAGTCTAATTATGATTTGGTTCAGTACAGCAAAATCTTACTTATTTCCATTATCTCTGCTATATTTATTTGTTTTGATATATGGCAAAGGGGGAGAGATAGGAAAGGAGAGAGTAAAAAAATTTTCAAAATTTAATTTTCGTAACTCTATCTTTTATTCAAAAAGTATTCAAAAGTTTTTTAAAACCTAAGCCTTCAAAATTTTGCTAAGTATTCAAGTCTTTCAAAATTTTCACTTAAGCTATCAAAATTTCTCTATTCAAAAGCTTAAACTTTTTGAAGAAGTACTTAAGTTCTTAAAAAGCTTTCAAAATCTTGCCTAAGTACTACAGTTTCAAAAGTTCTTAAAGCTTTCAAAACTTTGCTTAAAGTACTCTAGTTTTAAAATTCCTTAAAAGTTTTTAATGTTGCTGAGTACTCTAGCTTCTCAAAAGATCTTACTAAAACTTTCAAAATTTTTTAAGTACTCTACAGCTTAAGTTTTTAAAACTGAAATTGTTACTTATGCTAATATTTTCAAAAAGGTTTTCAAGTACAAGTAAAGTTTTCTAACCCCACGAATTTTTGAAAAATCTAGGGGAAGATTCCTTCCAGGGGGAGGGAACAAAAGTTAAAACTTTTTAATGTTTTGCTTAAACTTAACTTTTTGAACTAGGGTTGCCATAAATCAAAAAGGGGGAGATTGTTGGTGCAGAATGCACCTAAGTCAAACCTGTGTTTTGATAATGGCAACATAGGTCAAAAGTTAAGTCTTTCTTGTTTTCTAACAAGTTAATCAAGTGTGCAGGAAAAGCCCTAGCGAAGGACTGCTAGGCACTGGCAAAGGAATGCCAGGAAAGAAAGCCCTAGCGAAGGGTTGCTAGGCAACTGGCGAAGGACTGCCAGTATCAAGCCCTAGCGAAGGACTGCTAGGCAACTGGCGAAGGACTGCCAGTTTACAAGACCTGACAAAGGACCGTCAGGCAAAAGTCCAACCAAAGGAGCGGTTGGCATCAGGTAATTTCTCCCGAGAGGAGTAGGTGAGGACGCGTTCCCCGTCGAGGGAACAGTAGGCGTCGGTTCGACCTAGGGCTCCATTTAGGAGGCCCAAAGTCAGAACCAAGACAGCTAAGGCTGTATAATCTAACACTGTGTTTTATTATGTTTTGGACTAACCCTGGATGCAGGACCGAAGGAATGTGTGTCTGCAGCTCAGAAAGCCTCAAAGGAGAGAGGCAAGGCTGAGTAGGGCGTCCGGAGTGTCCCGGGCGCCCCCAAGGTGCATACAAAACAAGTAAAGAGCAAAAGGGTTCGAACAGCTGCTGGGCGGGGCGCCCCCATGCTCCCGGGCGCCCGCGCTGCTCCCGGGCGCCCCCAGCGTCCCGGGCGCCCCCATGTGCATGCATCGAACCAAAAGCCCTCGAAGCCAAGCGGATAAAATTTGACCCGGTCAATCCGGGCGCCCCGAGTCCTCCGGGCGCTGATAAGCACCATTTTATTGATTATTTTAATTGCTAAAATCCATATTTGACCCATGTTTTTATTGCTTAATTATGATTTTACCCTAGGTTTTGGAACTTTATCTTATTTTGGACTTAATTACAAAATTGCATTAAATTGGATTAATTGGCCACTAAATTTTGGATCTATTTTTGTAGGCACCAAAGGTTCAAGGACTTAGGGCATACTGGGTCAAACCTGAGTCGGATGTGAACCGGATCGAATTATCAAGCCTACGATTAATCCGGGCCGTCCGATTCAAGAGCGGCTAGATCTGAGCCATCCGGGACAATCTGAAGCAATCCGAGCTAGGGTTAGGGTTGATCAAGCTCTATGATCAAGATCTGAAGGTTTCATCCCAATCAGAGCTAAATCAACCGTTGGATCAAGCAAGGAGGGCTCTAGAGCGTCCATTCATAGATAGAGTTGATCTGGACCATCCGTTGCACATCTGGAGGATCCGAGCTACCACAAGGCAGATCCTGACCCCAGATCATCATCATCAAAGTTTGGCTCAAATCAGAGCAAGATCAGCCGTTGGATCTCCTCCGATCAATCTGAGCCGTCCATTGGTTATTACTTAAGGAAAAATCCCAGCCTTCTTCTCGTTGTCGCGTTTCCTCGCCGCTACAGTAGGTTCTTCGAGTTCTTAGCATCTTCTTCCATTTTTCTTTCAATCAAGGGGCGCGACCCCTTAATTCTTCATCGGGATCAAGGTTTGGATCGCTGGAGGATACTTTGTTGGAGATTTCAGATCAAATTCGCGCCGGACAGAGCTTGTTTGAGGGTTTCGACAGCTTCGTGGTCCGGGAGCTTAAATCTCAACCACAACCAATTTCCGACGACCTGGGCCACTTGTAGGGGTTCTCAGGTGAGCTCAGGTCCTCTCCAAATCACCATCACAGCTCAACAACTGAGATCGAAGCTTTCGGATTGGAAATTTCCCCAACTGTGCAGTTTGAGCAGAATTTACCAAGCGGAGCTGTTTTCCAGCGAATTGCTGAGCTTAGGGGTTCGAGGCCAGCCTTTGCGTGACGAACAAAGAAACCTGGAGCTCGTGGAAGATTGAGGAGTAGTTTAACTCGTTTAATTTCTATTTTTGTAGCTGTAATTTCATTACTGCCGTGTTCTGTTTCTGCATTTTAGTTTCAGCTGCTGTAGTCAACCTTTCGGATTTAATTCTGCTTAATTAGTGGTTTGAATCTTTTCTTCCATTAGTTAGCTAGTTTGTTTAGTCAATTCTTTACTTAATTTTACTTGCTTTGCAATTTTAAACCTTGCGTATCAGATTCCCTGTTGCGTGCCATTTCTGATTTGTCTCAGAATTCTTGTTTTCTGAGTTGATTCCGAGTTGTTTAGTTGTTAATTGTTGCTCTCGAATTAGATAGATAGTTTGCTTAGATAGAATAGCATTTAAGTGTAGTTTCCTGCAGTCCTATTGTTGCGTGCCAACCCAGATTGTGTGCCAACACAGTTGCAGCAAGTTCAGTATTAAGTCTGAACATTTTCTTTTAGTTGTAGTTTCTGAGATTTGTGCCAAGTAGTTTCCAGCTTGCATCTGTTAGATCTTTGCCTAATTAGTTGCTGCATTCCTGCATTCGTTTATAAAGCATTTCTCTGTCAATATTGCACCCAGATCCTGCAATCGTGCACATCAGGTTCTGCTCCGAATTGTTGCTGCAAATCAATGACAGTTTCTGCAAAATCTGACTTGTTTCTGAACTGACTAGTGTAATTTCTGAGTATCAGTACCTTGTAGCAATGAATTGATTCTGAATTCATGATTCTACAGTCTGAAGTTTTTGCATTCGAATTGATGCATTCATGGACAGTCCGGATTTTTTCAGTTCTGCAGAAACATGCTTCTGCAGTTTAAATTCTGCAAGTTGAAGTCTGCAGTCTAGATGCATTTCTGAGTTGCTCCATTCCAATCCGAATTTCTTCACTCATCCATGCTGAGCATTTCACTATGAGCTTGATTTCAAGCTGAATTTGATTAACTGATTTTGAATTGTCAGTTTCTTACACTCAGTATAAGTTTTCTTTTTTGGCACAAGAGCTTTCTTCTCTTGAGTATCAAGGTTGTTCACTTTTTTCCATTTTGTATCAAGTTCATGTTTAAGCAGTGATTGGCACCAAGTTATAGGGTGTCTTTGGAGTGCTATATGATCTGAAATCGACTGGTATTGCATTCATCCGTTTCCGAACTTAGTTTGCACTTGTTGACCACCAAAACTTGTAGCTAAATTGAATTGAAGTTGGTACTTGTTCAAATTCTTAATTTTTGCATGCTTTTCATTGTATCAAGCTGATTTGTTTCCGAAAACTCAATCACTGCCTTTGTTTCATTGCTTGGCATCTTGATTTGCTTTTGAAATCAGAAATCAGTTTTAAACAAATTGCTTAAGGGCTTTAGATGAATAAGTGATCCAATTGGTTGAATCTTCAATTGCCATTACCTTGGTTAAGTTACATGGTTAAGATTTTATCCCTTTCATTGTTATTTCATTCTTGATTGCAACCCAAAACCCAGATTCACATTCAAAACCCGAAATTCATTAACGACACCTAAATACAAGCGCGACTCAAACAACGTCAATTAGCCCCGAGAAAAATACGACCTGTGGCCCCTATACTACATTCTTAGATTTTGATTGTAAAAAGGGTTTCCAGCTTTCATTTCATTTATATATTTAAATTTGATGGACCCACATTCGTGACAATTTAAACTAGTAGATTCGGGACCGTCAAATTTTTGGCGCCGTTGCCGGGGAAGCAACTAGTTGATTTGTTTGATTTTTGCTTGTATGCTTTTTGATATATCATTGGGTTCTATTTTTTGTTGCTTATTCTTTTGTATACGGGTACTGCCATTTTTCTTGTTTGTTTTGTGACAGGGCTGTAGGTTCAAAATGTTTTCATCTACTTACCAGCAGCCATGTCCACAGTTTCAGCAAAACCAACCTTTCAATCAGCAACCAAATCAATTTTTTCAGCCACAATGTCAACAATTTCAACAAGATTTTCAACCAAGTCAGAATTTTCAGAACGGGCAGCCGACATTCCAGAGTTTTCAGCCCCAGTTTGAGCAACCATTTCAACAATTTCAGCCCAACTTTCAGCCACCAGTACAACTATTTCAGCAATCATAAAATTTCCAGCAGCCTTTTGAAAGTTTTCAGCTCCAAAATAATCAATTTCAGCTTCAACCTCAGCCATGGCAGCAAGAATTTCGACCTATACAGAATTTTCAACAACCTTTTCAATATTCACAGCCATGCGATCCAAATTTTCAGCCTTGCACCCAGAATTTCCAGCCCACTCAATTTCAGTGTTCACCACCACAATTTTAACCTCAGATCCAAGATTTCCAGGGCTACCATTCTCAGCTAGTTCAACCATCCTTTCAACCACAATTTCAACATTTTCAGCAAGGTTTTCAAAATTTTCAGCAAGACACTCAGAATTTTCAGCCCCTCCCAATTCCGCAGTTTAATCAAGGAGGCTTTGATGATCCTGATTGGGATGAGGAACAACAACAAAGGATGATAGAGATGTGTCAACAAATGCTACAACAACAACAAGCTTGGCAACAACAAGTCGTACAACAACAGCAAGACATCGAAGAAAGCCTTGCAAAATTGGTTGATCAATGGAATCAAATACAAGCTCAAAGATTAGAACAATAAGATGATTCTATAGGTGCAGGGGATTGCACAGAGCCCCAGGGACCACCTACAGTGTTTGATACATCAGAAAATTCAGAGGATAGGATTGAGAGTGTAGGGGATTGCACAAAGCCCCAAGAATCACCCATTCCTATTTCACAGGACCATTCTCATCTTTTATTTTGTGATTATAGTATTATTGAAGGTCCTAATTTTTCTAATTTGGTTGATACAGGAATGGTTGAGGAAGATGATTCCATAGGTGTAGGGGATTGCACTAAGCCCCAGGGACCACCACAATTACCAGAAAGTGTAGGGACTTGCATGGTGGAAGCAAGAACCCAAGGATCACCTGTTTTATTTGAGTGTCCACCAGAACTGGAGGCTGAAGAGGATCTTGAACATGACCAGGAGGAGAACACGGATACATTTACTTTTGTAGAACCTCCAGGTATTTTTCAGCACGATCAGGTAAATTCTCCTCCTAATTTTTCTGAAATTTGTAATGAGGTACCTCAACCTGAATTTATTGTTTTTGAGACACCTAGGGATGCATCTCTTGTAGAATTTGATTGTGAAAAATCCCTAGGGGTACCTAGTGTAGAATTTGCTGAAATTGAAGCATGTGGTGATACATCCTTGGTAGAAAATAAGTGTGAAATTTTTATTGAAGTGCCAAGGATTGATTTTATTATTTGTGATGAGTTTTTTGATGCAAAATTTTTAGGAAATAATTGTGAAAAATTTATTGAGGCACAGAGAATTGATTTCATTAGACATGATGCAGATTTGGATTCATTTGATGCAGAAACTGACATTATTTTATTTCTTTCTGACCC
Organism: Boesenbergia rotunda; assembly: GCA_024364735.1. NCBI lineage: Eukaryota > Viridiplantae > Streptophyta > Magnoliopsida > Zingiberales > Zingiberaceae > Boesenbergia > Boesenbergia rotunda. The sequence goes on from JAGFNQ010000388.1 coordinate 675,941, forward strand.
TGAACGCTTGAGAGAGGTATTACATTGTTTTGCAGGGTCCAGAAGACTTTAGGAGTGGGTACTCCAACTGAACATACTTCAGCCTCCTGGAAGGACTTCTGAAGGGCATCAAGAAGGAGGAGATGATCTGACTTTAATTAAAAGCACTCCATCCCTTGAATGGCTCTTGAACCTGAACCGCCTTAGGCCACCGGAGCATGTTTTTGCAAAATTCAAGTGTGGGGGAGTCCTAATTCTCCCAGCCACCCAGACACCTCCACTACCAAGATGGAGGCTTCTTCTAGATCGACTCCGTCCACCAGAAATAAAGGGGAGATTTTTTCTTTCCTGCATTTTCTTTTATCACATTTATCACTTTTATGTTTTCTAGAGTAAATTGAATAAATAGACATTGTAAATACCATATCTTTTCTTGTAGCACTTTTTCTTTCATGATTAGGAATGAATGTATCCCTCTAGGTTATCTTATTGTCATTTTAGAGTCTTTTGAAAATAAATTAAATTTGGTTGTCAAAACTTAGGGTTTAAGCTCATGGTTGAAATCTTGGATATTTGAATACTACTTGGTTTTTAGATTCTTGATTGAGGACTTGGGATGAATTATTTTTACCTAGTGAGATTAGCCTTATTTTGTGACACATACATGCTATTGTGCTCTAGAACTTGCCTAGGTTCTCTCAAAACCATATTTCAATGATTGGATCACATCTATAGAGGCTAATCATTTTGTTTACCTTTTCAATTCAATTTTGGCAAAAATCATGTCTATTTTATTTATCTTTCCTTATTCCTAATCTCAACCCCAATCTTTCTATGGATTTGTTTGCTTGGGATGTTTTCTTGATACTATTTTGCCCGAGACGGACAAAGATTTAAGTGTGGGGGAGTGACTAGTGATAGGGAAGCAATTTTTATCAAAGAGCATCATCATTTCGAAAAAAAAAAAAATTTGTGCCAAGTGAGTGAGTTTGGAGTTAAAAATGAGCAAGAGAGATGGAAGATTGAAAACAATTGAAGATTCTTGACCATCAATTGGAAGATCCAAACAATTTGGAGCAAGTTTGAATTCGGTTGAAGAAGTAATCCAAATGGCACACATATGAAGGAAATTTGTGCCATTTCAAAACTGAAGAAACAGAAAAAGAAGAAAATCTGAGACTGCCAAATCCGAAATGCATTGTATCAACTTGGAAATGGATTCATTGAAGCTTAATTGAAGCTTTTTGAAGCAGGGAAATGCAGGAAAATTCTGCAGCTGAAAATTTGAATGGCATTGCATGGAGAGCTGTAATCTGCCGAGGTTGATTTGGAGCTACTGAGATGATGAAGACTGAATGCAAGTGAGCTGCAAGACTGCTGGCCACAAGCTGAGTTTTAAAATTCGCCAATACAGGGACAGAGCAAGAAAATTCAGATTTTGAGGGCTAGGACTGTGGTTGAGACTTGGCACAGATTAATATCAAGTGGAAACTGAATTTGGATGGAGTCAAGTAATGAAGTGCTGATCACAGAGTCTGCCGAGGGATGAATTCTAGGGCTGATGAATGAAGAAAACAAGCTGAAAAATCTGTGCAATAACAAAGAGAACAAAAATCTTTGACAAGTGAAGAGAATCTAAAAATCTGTACCAAGAAGACATCTATGAAGCATGGTTTGGTCAGCAAGTCTTGGAGTTGGAATCATGGAAGTCAAAATGTTGTGTATGAATCTGAATTGAGGACTGAAAATCTGAATTGCAGCTGAGAAAAAAATCTGGAACTTAAGCAGAAATTTGTGCCAAGTTCAAGTGTGCAGAAATTGGTCAACTTGGAGCTGCATTTCTTTGTGCCAAAGGTGCTGATCAGTCCAATTGAAGCTCACGGCAGTGATTAGTGATTGGAAGCTAGCTCTGATAAGGAAATGTAGCTGAACACAATTGGAGCTGGACAGATTGAAACAAATGCAGCAGCTGAAAAAGAAACAAGTCAAATGGGGAAATGAAATTAAGTTTTCAGGGCTGTGAATTCGGCATTGAGCTTACAAATGCATCAAAGTGATGAGTATATCAGCTGCAGGTCAGTTGATAGACACTACTCTATGCTGCTAATTGTTGATAAGAAATCAAAGAGTTTTGCAAGGTCTAAGAGAAGTGCCGTGGAGCTGAATTTTTGGTGCAAAACAGAATTTATGTGTGCAGAAATGAAGATATTATGAATTGAGTTAAAACTAATGAGGTTGCTGCAAAGTATGCTAAAAAGGACTCAAAACAAACCCACTCGAAGCCCAAGAGGTTTTGGAGAACAGCAAGTTGATATTTAAGCTGAGAATTCATTATGGAAAGAGGAAAACCAATGGAAATGCTATGAAGGCAGCTTGTACCAACTTGCAACTTAATTGAGTTTTTGAAGCTATGAATCAAGATATTAAGTGTAAATGTATCTGCAGTTGAAGGTGCACATTCAATTTCGGACTAAGAAGGAACAACATGGTAGAAGCTGCTGATCAGAAAAGAAGAGAAAGGGGAAAACAGTTTGAAGAAAAAAAAAAGACACAAAGTTGGTACAAAAATTGGAATTTTGGTTCCATGAGATCATTGAAGTTTCTCCATCCGAATCAAAGCTTTATTTCATGTCATTTCTGACCTTGCTAGAAGATAAAAGAAGAAGAGAAAAATCAGAAGAAAAAGAAAGAAAAGAGAAAGAAACAAGGGGCACACAAAGGAGTTTTGGCCTCATGATTAGTGGAATGCTTCTCATCCTAATTACATCTTTGTTCCACTATCTTTTTGACTCCACTAGAGGAAAAGATAGCAGAAAATGAATTCAGTAGCTGACCAAGACAAAGAGAAAAGGAAAGGAAGAAATTGGCACGCAAATGGCAAAACTTGGCACAAGGAAGTTAAGGAAAGGTTTTTCATCCAAATCAAAGGAATTTATTCAAGTTTCACTCCACCATACTTTTGATATCATTAGAGGACTGTTAAGATGGGGCAAAGCACATTGGAAACATTTTTGAGCAACCAAGTCTCCCACTCAATCCATTTTCCATTTCCTTGATTTTTATTCCATTTCTCACCATTTTCTATGCTTTTCATTTGTTTTTGTAGATGTGAATCCTAATCATGATTAATGGTGGAGAGTAGATAATAAGCAAGCCTATGGTAGTGCAAGGAGCATGTGTGTATGAGTGAGCTCCACTTCCATCACCAACTTAGAACTTAAGAGAGAGCCACCAAAACTTCCCTTGAAAGACTAGTGATTTAAATTCATCTCAATGACTCGTGATGGATGAAAAGGCTAAGTTGTTGATTTAAGGACAAGATACTAATCCATAGAGCTTAGATTTATGAGAATTGACAACCCTAGATAATTTCTTTTTAATTGCTTCTAATTATGCTTTAGAAAACCTAGGGGATACTTATTTAGTTGTTTCGCGAGACGCTCAAGGTTAAGTGTGGGGGAGTTGATAAGCACCATTTTATTGATTATTTTAATTGCTAAAATCCATGTTTGACCCATGTTTTTATTGCTTAATTATGATTTTACCCTAGGTTTTGGAACTTTATCTTATTTTGGACTTAATTGCAAAATTACATTAAATTGGATTAATTGGCCACTAAATTTTGGATCTACTTTTGTAGGCACCAAAGGTTCAAGGACTTAGGGCATACTGGGTCAAACCTGAGTCGGATGTGAACCGGATCGAATTATCAAGCCTACGATTAATCCGGGCCGTCCGATTCAAGAGCGGCTAGATCTGAGCCATCCGGGACGATCTGAAGCAATCCGAGCTAGGATTAGGGTTGATCAAGCTCTATGATCAAGATCTGAAGGTTTCATCCCAATCAGAGCTAAATCAACCGTTGGATCAAGCAAGGAGGGCTCTAGAGCGTCCATTCACAGATAGAGTTGATCTGGACCATCCGTTGCACATCTGGAGGATCCGAGCTACCACAAGGCAGATCCTGACCCCAGATCATCATCATAAAAGTTTGGCTCAAATCAGACCAAGATCTACCGTTGGATTTCATCAAAGCAATCTGGACCGTCCGTTGATAACTATTTAATCAGAAATTCCGCCGCAGCCAGCCTTGTCGCGTCTCCGCCGCAGTTCTTCGTCTTCTTCGTTTTCTCTCCATTTCTAAGCTAGTTCTTCAATCCAAGGGGCGCGACCACCTCCATCCTTCATCAGATCAAGTTCGAGGTCACTAGGGAGAGTGGTTTGTGGAGTTTTCAGCTTGGAATTGGGCAAGAACAGGGCTGTTGAGAGGTTTCCGCAGCCTTGTATTTGATAGCTTCAAATTCGGTTGTGTCGAGTTCTTCATCAATCCAAGCTATTCAGAGGGGTTCCCTGAAGTGTTTGGATCATTCTCGCACCTTCATTTCACTCAGACATGGCTGAATTGAAGAAATCGATTGGGATTTTCCTTCTTGAACAGTTTGAGCTGGATTCGACTACCGATTCAGTTCCTTAGTGAATTGCTGAGCTTGCGGGTTCGAAGCCAGCTCTTGATTGACAACCAAGAAGACCTTGAGCTAATGAAGTGATTGGGGTTTAGATTTCTTAGTCAATTTTCTTTGTTTTAGCTGTAATTTTATTACTGCCACTTCATTTCTGCAATTTCTGAAGTAGTTGCTGTAATTTACTTGTAAGGATTGTTTCTTCCCCAATTCGAGGCTAATCCTTGAGTGACAGCAAGGGTTTCTTGAGTTGAGAAGAGAGATTTAGTTTACTTAGTAAATTTTCATTGTGTTAGTGTAATTTTCGATTCCTGCTTCTTTGTTCTGTTTCTGGATTTTCGATTCAGCCACCTAGATCAATTTCTGAATTCGTTTGCTGCTTAATTAGGTTTAATTTGGCAAGTAGTGAGTTAGTAAACTTGTTTAGTGAACATTAGTTTGAGATTTCAGTTTATTTCTTGTCAAAATCCATGCGTATCAGTTAACTCACTGTTTTCAGTTTGCGTATCAGCCTTTTCCATTGCATTTCTGCATTTAGTGCCAAGCTTGTTTTAGTTTCACTTTATGAGTTTACATTGCGGTTTGTTTAAGCTAAATAGCACTCGACTTAGGCTTGGCACATGAGTTTTTGCGTATCAACTTCAAATCTGAAATCTGAACTTCATTTCTGAAATCCCAACTCATTCTGAAATCCCTGCGCATGATTTCTGTACAAGTTTTGTATCACGTGCTTAACTCTTGAGTTCTGAATTTCCTTGCTTATCTCTGCATTTATTCATTTCTGCACAGCAAATCTAAATTCAGTGTTGTTTTTCTTTGCATCCTTAGTTTCTGAACTCTACATTTCATCTCTGCATACATGTACATCCATTTCTGCATGTATCCTGCGAGTGTATCAAGTTTAGCCTCATCCTTGGCACAAAAGCTTCGGCTTGGCACAAAAGATTCCCCTGCAATCACTTCGTTTCTGCATGTAAATCACTAATTTCTGCACATTGAATTACTGCACTTCTACTTCTGTACTTCAACATTCATTTCTGCCAAGGTTGTTTCTAAATTAACCTGCATTTGGATGCCGCAATCCTTCCTTTGATTCTGAGCATCAGTTCACTTATAGCCTTACTTACCTAGCTGAAGTTTCTGAATTTCCAGCTTCACCTCTGCAATTATTTCTGAATTTCCGCAATCCTGAAATTCTGTAATTTGAATTCTGCTCAATTCATGCAGTTTTATTTGTGTCAAGTGATCTGAAATTCTTCCTAGGCATTGGGTTGTGTACTCAGTATAGGATTCTTATTGGCACATAAGTTGCTCTCACCTTGGTATCAAGTTTGTTAAGTTGTTTGCATTTTGTAACAAGCAAAATTTTGGCACGGTTTTTGTATCAGTTAGGTTTTTAGATTGCTTGCATTTGGCCATGTCTTGAGTTTGATGTTGATTGTTTCATTGCTTAGAATTTGTTCTACCCTTGAAATCAGAATTGGTCCAAATTGATTGAGCGCTTTAGTGGATTATGTGTCAATTGGTTGACTCATTAAATGCCATCATTTGTTTAGTCATGAGTTAAGTTTCCCTTCTTTTCATTTCACTTTCATATCTGAATAGCAACCCAAAACCCAATTTTGATTTGAAACCCGAAAATACAAACGACACATAAATACAAGCACGAATCAAACACAACAATTAGTCCCCGAGAAAAATACGACCTGTGGCCCCTATATTACATTTTCATATTCTGATTGTAAAAAGGGTTTCCAGCATTCATTCATATTTAAATTCTGATGGTCCCAACTTTCATGACAATTTAAACTAGTAGATTCGGGACCGTCAGGCGCCCGAGAGCTCTTGGGCGCCTGACATGTGGCCTGACGCTTATCTAGAAAGCAATATTCGCAAACGACTAGAATTAGCCTCTCGGGCGCCTGATAGCACAGGGGCACCCAAGTGCTCGAGTGTCCTATAGCCTAAGTGCTTGCATGCTCACGGGCGCCCGACAGTGGCTGTTTTGGTAAGCAACCACTGACCATTCTCCAGCCTGTCTTCTAGTCTTCTTGGGTGATTTCTGGTCAATCGGAGTTAGGCTCACCTAAACCCGACTCCGGCCTTTCGCCCTCTAGCGTCCTTCCTTCCGGTTTCTCATCCCTCGGATGCCACATGCGTGTTTCTCGCTCCACCGGCGTACTCTTCTGCAGAATTCCGTGTCCCTCGGATGCATCGAGCCCCGTCAGCTCCCTCTCCGTGTCATCCTTCTCAACCGCTGCGTCTTCCGCTCGACTTCATGTGCTCCTAAGTTCCTATACACTTAGACACAGGGGTTAAACACACCAGTACCTAATTTAAATCGGTTGATCACATCAAAACCAACCTGGGGTACTTACAATCTCCCCCTTTTTGATGTGCATCAACCCGAGTTAAGTTAGGAAAAACAAATAATAAAAAAACAAGAATAAATATATAACAATATAAGCACTAAAAAATTAAAATTAGAGTCTACCCCTTAACTTAATCCCTAATTCTCCCCCTTTGATCACATCAAAAATTTAAAAGGTTAAGAGAAAATATGTTTAACACATTTTTAAAGAATTAACTTTAGATAAGCTTTCTAACATTTTTGAAAATCATAATAAATTCAATTATTTTTTAAAAAAAATCGAAAATATAGATAGGGCACTACTTATACCAAAAATAAACAAAATAAAGCATTAATTACAAAATTAATTTACTAAGAAAAATTAACAGTTTAAAATATATTTAGGAACCCAATATAAATTTTTACCAACAGGATTTATTAAAAATTTAAATGGAACATCTGATTTTGAAATTTTTACAATTTGGCCCCTTAAAATCTATAATACCAATTAAATTTTTCATGATATTTAAATTTTGAATTTCTTGAATATGAATTGTTGTTTTTCAAATTTTCAATTTGAATTTTTAAATTTTATTTTATCATTTATTTCTAAAGGAGAAGCTAATTTTTTCTTTAGATCTGTATTTTTTGTTTTGAATTTACATAGGAATTTTATCATTTTCTTAATTCTAAAATATAACGGATCAAGAGGTAAAAAACATACCTCACTTACTATATCCGTTTTGAAGTCCGAAGTTCCCTCTTCGTCGCTGCTGTCCTCTGAGGTGGCTCCTCATTTATCGATGTGCTCATTCTCTTGGTATGAAGCCATCAGAGCAAGCCCAGCGTATTCCTCGAGATCTGAGTCTTCCTATGAAGACTCGTCCCAAGTCGCCTTTAGATTGTGTACTTTTGACTTTTGTGCCCCTTTGCCTTTGTTCTTCACTTTGGGGCAATTTCCCTTCATGGGTCCTTCTTCGTTGCGGTTGTAACAGCGGATCTTCCTTTGCTTCTTACCCTACACCTTATTAAATTTTTTAGTTTTTAAATATTTGGACAACTTCCTTATCATATATGTTGCATTCTCATCATTTTCTAAAGAATCCTCTTCATGTTGGATCCTTCTCGTGCCTAGGGCGATGTTGTCCGGTTTCTTTTTTCCAACACATCGGGATTCATGAAGTTCTAATTAGGTGGAAAAAAGTTCCTCTAAGGTACTTACCTCAAGGTCCTTAGAAATGTAGTAGGCGTCGATTATTGAGATCCAGTTAGGGGTTCTTGGGAAGATGTTCAATGTGTACCTTTGCACATCCCAATTGCTTACCGATTTTCCGAGATTGTTGAGTTCTGTCATCAACTCCTTCAGCTTAGCGTGAAGTTGTGCTACTGACTCTCCTTCTTCTAGTCGAAGGTTGCTGAGCTGATTCCGAAGCAGATCACTTTTTGCTAATTTGGCATCGGAGGTACCTTCATGGAGTTCAAGGAACTTTTCCCAAAGTTCCTTCGTCGATTGGTAGTTTCCGACACAGTTGACTTCTTGTGTAGGGAGCATGGTAATGGTATTTTGCTTTTTCGTTCACCACAATGTCAGCTTGTTCCTTCTTAGTCCACTGACTTTCGTCATTAGGTTTATTGTCGGCGTCCTTTAGAGCTACAAAACCATTTTTCATTATTAAAATTAAATCAAAATCAATTTTGAAAAAAAAACCAGCATTTTGCGCTTCCAACTCGCGAACTCCCCCTCAAACTTTAGCGGGTAGATGACTAGTCCAACCATTTTATTGTTGCTTCAGACGGCAGTTAGTCCTTCTGAAGCATCCTTGCTCTGATACCAACTGAGGGTGATCGAAGGTCGGCAACAGGGGGGTGAATTGTCCCTGGAAAAGAAAACTCAATCTTTTGTTAGAACTTAACAAAGATGTTAGTTAGAAGACAAATATCGTAAATAAATAAAGCAAATAATAAATAAAGAGGCAACTGGATTTACTTGGTTTGCAACCGGGGAGGTTGCTAATCCAAGGCTGAATATGACTCGATTCTCCTGAATAAAACTCCTTCGGTCGGAGAAGCCTCTTACACGTGGAAAGCTCAAAGAAAGAAAGAGAATTTATACAAAACTTGTTTGCTAATGCTTAGAATGCATTGGATGAATGAAACTAAGCTTCAGGGGTCTATTTATATCCCCGGTAGGATTTATCTGTTTGCTAACGTGGCACTTGTAGGGTGCCCGAGAGCTCTTGGGTGCCTGACACATGGCCTGACGCTTGTCCAAAAAGCAACATTCGCAAATGGCTAGAATTAGTCTCTTGAGCGCTTGATAGCACAGGGACGCTCGAGTGCTCGAGCGCCCGTATGCTCATGGGCACCCGACAATGGCTATTTTGGTCAACAACCGTTGACCATTCTCCAGCTTGTCTTCTGGACTTCTTGGGTGTTTCTGGCCAACCGGAGTTAGGTTCACTCGAACCTGACTCCGACCTTTTGCCCCTTGAGCATCTTTTCTTCTGGCTTCTCGTCCCTCGGACGCTGCGCACGTTCTTCTCACTCCACCGGCATACTCTTCCGTAGAACTCTGTCCCTCGGATGCATCAAGCCCGTCGGTTCCCTTTCCGTGCTATCCTTCTCGACGGTTGCGTCTTCCGCTCGACTTCCTGTGCTCCTATGTTCCTGTACACTTAGACACAGGGATTAAACACACCAGGACCTAACTTAAATCGGTTGATCACATCAAAACCAACCTGTGGTACTTACGCTTCTCGCTCCACTGGCGTACTCTTCCGCAGAACTCCGCGTCCTTCGGACACTGAGCCTGTCGGCTCCCTTCCCATGCTATCCTTCTCGGCCACTGTGTCTTCTACTCAACTTCCTGCGCTCCTAAGCTCCTGCACACTTAGACACAAGGATCAAAACACAACAGCACCTAATTTAACTCGGTTGACCACATAAAACCAACCTGGGGTACTTACACCTTGACCCACTTGGGCTTTCCGTCCCATGCCAACTCTATGTTGGACTTCTGATCGCCAAGTATCTAGTCAACCATGACTCATTTGAATTTTTCTCTTGCCAACTATTTGTTAGATTTTCGATCACCAAGTGTCTAGTTAATTGTGACCCACTTTGACTTTCCATCTCGTGCCAACTTCTTGTTGAACTTCCGACCACCAAGTGTGTTGGTCTACGTAGGGCTGATTAGATAGGGGTGAATAACCCTGAAAAGTTAAACTTGATCTTTTGTTAATTCTTAACAAAGATAGAAGTTAGTTAATAAAAAAAACATAAGAAAGTAACAATACAAAAACTAAAGAGGCACTAGAATTTTACTTGGTTTGCAACCTGGGTGGTTGCTAATCTAAGGTGATGAAAGGTCACTAAAATTTCTCCTTTTTCGTAGGCAAAGAAGATTCTTACACGCGTTAGAAGCACAAAATACTTAAGCGCGGAATTATAGAAGAGAGTACAATGAATGAATGTATAATTTTGAGTTAAAGGGACTCTATTTATAGAGCCTGGAAGAATTATCGAGATGCTGACATGGCACCTCACGAGCGCCTGAGTGCAACACAAGTGCCTCACTCAGGTCAAAGCTTATCCACGTCATAATGGTCATTAAACTGCTAGTTGACTTCTCGGGCGCCCAAGTGCAACACGGGCGCCTATATGCCCGAGCACCCGAGTTCACTCGAGTGACTGTTGTATACCCGAGCATCGGAGTTCGCTCGGGCACCTAGTTTTGGTTAACCTTTGGTTAACCAATCTTCTGGTATAGCTTTTGGGTGATTCTCCGGCTGTCTAGAGTTGAGCTCACCCGAACTCAACTCCGGCTTTCTCCTCGAATGAGCTTCCTCTCTAATTTCTCCTTCCTTGGACCTCGTGTACGTCCTTCTCATCCAGCGGTATACTTTTCCACATTCTTTTCGTCCCTCGGATGCATCGAGATCGTTGGCTCCCTTCTCGCGCCATCCTTCTCGTCTGTTATTTCTTCCGCTCGACTTTTTGTGCTCCTAAGCTCCTGTATACTAAAACACAAGGCATCAAACCAATAATACCTAACTTACAATTCCTCTCTTTTTGATTTGCATCAATCCCTCCCTTTTTGATTTGCATCAATCGAGTAAAGTTAGAGAAACAAAATAATGTGTGTATATATATAAACAAGTAAAAAAAATTTTACAATTGAGTACAAAAATTAAAGTTAAAAAATTGATTTGCATCCCCTATTTGTCCCCCTTCGATCACATAAAAAAATTGATAAGGAAAAAAACTTTTTAAAAAACTTAAAAAATTTAGAAGAAAGAAAATAGAAGAAATAGTTTATTTCTTTGTCCAAAACAACTTGTTATTTTTCTGAATATGTAGGATTTAATCAAGAGCTACAAAAAAATTCATATGTTGTAGCTTTCATAGCTCAGTTGGTTAGAGCACCCGTTTAGTAAGCGGGAGGTCTTGAGTTCAATTCTCAATGAAAGCATAATATATTTTAGTCGACCTCACCGAGAGATTTATTTAGTTGTTATTTTTGTTGAAAAATTAATTTTGATAATTTTTGTAAAAGTTAAGGGCTAATCTTTGAAAAAATAAAAATTTTCAAACCTCAACTTGGATGTATTTTTTAAATTAAAATTTTAGTTTAAAAAATCATCTAAAGATCAAAAAAATCCCAAATTTCTTTTCGTGGATTGATACAAACGGTGTCTATCACAAAAACAAAACAAAACAAATCAAAACAAATTTACTACAAAAAAGAGCCCTTCTTTTAAAAAAAAAATCCAACATGACACCAAAAAAAACAATAATTTCTAGCATGCTTAAAAATAATAACTTACAATTCAATACCGATTTAGAAACCCAAAATAAATTTCTACCTACAAAATTAATCAAGAATTTGGATGGAATGTAATTTTTGAGTACTTTTATAACTTGGTCCTTACAATTTCTGATATACCAATTAAATCCCCCATTATATCGAATTTTTGAACTTTGCAAAATATTTGATTTTGAGCATGCAGATTCCTCTTAATTCTATTTGTTCCTTTAACTTTGAATTTTTCAACTTATACTTTGTCATGCAATTTTAGTTGACATGCATTAGATAAGTTTAATTTCAATTCAATGTTATGATTTTTAAACTTTATGTATTTTCTTCGTAATTTGGATAGCGATCTACTTAACATCTAGTTGACATAATACATTTGATAAGGAGAGAGGTTACATACCTCACTTACCGTGTCGGATTCGTAATCTAACGCTCCCCCTTTATCGAGACTCATCTTGGACGAACTTTCATTGTCTTTTGCCTGGTGCTTGCCATTAGTACAATATCGACATATTCTTCAAGTTCGGATTCTGAGAAAGATGATTTGCACCAAGTTGCCTTTAGGTTCTTGTACTTGCTTCAACTCGATTTCTTTTTCTTGTTTTTATTTTTCAATCTAAGACAGTTGTCCTTGATATGTCCTTCTTTTTCATAGTTGTAGCACCGAACCTTCTTTTTTCCTTGAAACAGCTTCTTTGTCTGTGATTTATTAAAATTATTAATTTTAAATTATTTTCTTACCATGTATGCTTTTTAGTCCTCTTCAAGTGAGGTGTCTGAATCTAATTTGTCTATTTTGTCTTTCAATGTTAGGTTCTGACCAGTTCCCCTTTGATTATACACATCTAGATTCGCGATGTTCAAATGTAGAAACTAATGGCTCTAGCATACTTATTCAGAGATCTTTTGAAATATAGTATGAATCCACAATCGAAGATCATTCTTGCGTCCTTGGAAATGAGTTCAAGGCGTATCTGACTGCATCTCGATTTGAAACTAATTCTCTAAGGTTGGTGAGTGCAGTTAACAGTTTCTTGATTCTCGTGTGCAATTGTGTGGCCATTTCTCCAGCGTCCATTCGGAGGTTTATCAGTTAATTCCGGAGCAGATCTCGTCTTGCTAGTTTGGCTTATGAAGTTCCTTAATGAAGCTCCAAGATTTTTTCCTAAAGTTCCTTTGCTAATGCATACGTGTCAATCTGGTTGACTTCCTGAGCTGGTAACACGGTGAGCAAATGAAACTCTATTTTTTCATTGGCTACCAAGTCGGTTTGCTCCTTCTTCGACCAGAGATGTTCTTCCTTGTTTTCAAGCGCTACAAAATTATTTTTCGTGATAAGTAATAATTCAAAATCCATCTTAAAAATACCTCCATCTGACGTTTCCACTTTGTAAACTCCCCTTCGAACTTTGGTGGGTAGATGCTTAGTCCGGCCATTGTCTTCTTGCTTTAGGTGGTGGTTTGTCCTCCTGAAATAGTTGGGCTCTGATATTAATTATTGGTCCATACAAGATCAGCGAGATAGGGGTGAATAGTCCTAAAAAGTTAAACTTGATCTTTTGTTAATTCTTAACAAAGATAGTAGTTAATCAAAAAGCATAAGAAAGTAACAATGCAAAAACTAAAGAGGCATTGGAATTTTACTTGGTTAGCAACCTGGGTGATTATTAATCCAAGGCGATAAAAGCTCACGAGAATTTTTCCTTCTTCATAGGCAGAGAAACCTCTTACACTCATTGAAAGCATAGAATACTTAAGCACAGAATTATAGAAGAAATTACAATGAATGAATGTATAATTCTAATCTAAGGGGCTGCATCTATAGAGCCTAGAAAACTTATCAAGATGGTGATGTGCCACCTAACGAGCGTCCGAGTGCAACACAGGGGCTTGACTTGGGTCAAAGTTTATCCACATCACAACGACCATTAAATGGCTATTTGACTTCTCAGACGCTCGAGTGCAACACGGGCGCTTGTATGCCCGGACACCCTAGTTCACTTAGGCGCCTATATACTCAGGCGCTTGAGTTCACTTAGGCATCTAGTTATAGTCAACCTTTGATTGACCAATCTTTTGGTACAACTTTTGGGTGATTTTTCAGCTGTCCGGAGTTGAGCTCCCCCAAACCCAACTCCGGCATTCTCCTCAAGCAGGCTTCCTTCCAGGCTTCTCGTCCCTCGGACATAGCGTATGTCCTTCTCATTCACCGGTGTACTCTTCCGCAATCTTTTCGTCCCTTGGGTGCATTGAGCCCATCGATTCTCTTTCTGTGTCATCCTTCTCGTCTGTTGCATTTTCCGATTGATTTCTTGTGCTCCCGCACACTTAGACACAAGACATCAAACCAACGTGGCCTAACTTGACTCAGTTGACCACATCAAAACTATCCCGAGGTACTTACAAAGTGTTCAGTCAACAGTGACCCCCACTTGGACTTTTCATAATTTGTCAAGTATCCAGTTAATCTTGATCTACTTGACTTTTCGTTTAATTAACGTAGCATATTGATCGACTGTTAAGTATCCGATTAACTTTGATCTATTTAATGTCTTGATCAACTAACATATTAATCAAAAATTGAAACCTCAACTTTATTTAACTCGAGCCGGGTCAGATCTTAATCAATCTTGACCAAAGGTTGATTGCACCACTAATGATTGATATTATAATTGTTGGTATTAACCAGAAGATAAGACAAAACAACTTAAAATTCAAACTATATATATATATGGACTCATTCGTGCCTAACGTAAATTTTTTTCTTTTTTGACTTTTTTTTTAAAATTTTTTGTATGTTAATAAGATTTTACTTATTAAATTTAAAAATTGAGTTATAGTATTAAGTATAAAAATATTTACAAACTGAAAAAAAAATGGATTATGCATGATATTCATATTTGGTATTGAACAAGTTAAAACAAATTAAGTTCAATATACATTGTAATCATGATTCAAAGTGGCAAACGTTTGCTCAAATTTGCCAATCTCCTTCTAGTGAAGATGTAACCAAGCTTCTTGGCTGACTCGATTCGGTATCAAGTTAATGCCAAGTTCTAAGCCCCCGAACATATGCTAAATGGATTATGAAATGCACAATAGAGTAAGAATTCAATTGTTATTCTTATCATTTCCCTTCAAAAACAATTTGGATACAAAATTGATAACTATCTACTACAAATATACTTTTGCCAACCACACAAAAATGCATAGTTGTTTGTTAATTAACATCATGTTTTGAGTGTATAAGAGACATTGCGTTGTGAGAGCAAGAGATCCTTATACAAATTGACACTCTAAAATTGTTAGAAGAATTATAATATATAATTTGAACAAATATGCACGAAATATAAAATGTAACTCAAAGCAGACCCACCCCTCTTGTTTTGATTAGGATAGGCCTCAAACAGTAGTAACTATGAGCATGATATGGAGTAATTAAGAAAAGTCTATTTACTTGGCGTACGTAATCGAAGAAGTCATGACAAATTAAATACGTACTTCAGATGTCAACATCTTGCATGTGTTTACACTAATTAGTGTTTTGATTGAAGCTTTCGCCACACCAACCAATGTTGTAGCTTACCTTCTTCTTCTGCTGACTCGTTGAAGGAGGAAGAAGAAGGGCACTTATCGATAGAGTCATAGAGATACACCACCAACCATCGCAGATCATACTCCTACACATGCATACGCAATAATAATAATAATAATTTTATATATATATATATATATATATATATAGTTCTGCTCTCCAGCGGACCGCGGACCGTGTGCGGACGACCGATCAGGGACTTCCCTGATCGGTCACGCACGGCACGTACAGCGAACGCCGCTCCCGTGTCGATCAGAACCATCGGCGGCCGACCCAGTGAGTGAGCGATGAACCCTAGGGGGCATGGTGAACCCGTCGAAGACGTTCCCGAGCCCCCGATGGTCGATCAGGCCTCACCGTGACTGATCAGGCCAATGCCTGATCGGTCATCGTGACCGATCAGTCGTGGTCGCGCACACGATGCGTAAGAAAGCAAATTCGTGTGTGTATATATAAATATATATATATATATATATATATATATAAAAGACTCGTATATGCGGTTATATTTATATACAATACTCACAATAATACTTTACATATATCAAAGGTCCTTATCAATAGTAGACAGACATAGCGATATGCCACCAACAATCATATATTCCTACAATATTCATATGCATGCAATATAATACTATGCATTCCATTGCACACGTACACGCGCATGAACACGCGCACGCACGGACTGGCTGACAGACAAGGGATCTGCACGCGCAGACACGCACGCGCACCTGGTTAACCATGCACCACTAACTGATCATATGGGTCTATTTGGGAGGGCGTGAGGAAGGTATCAATAATAAAAAGGTGATTTTTATTCTGTTTGAGAAAAAGATGAGAGAGAGGTGAAGGGAGAGTAGGGAAATTTCTATCCTCTTTTACTCCTCAGATGATCTATTCGTGTAAGAAAATTATTTTCCCTTTTAATTTTCTTCTTTTCCATCCCCCATTCCATTAACGAACTTCTTCTCAACCCATCCAAGATTAGGATAATTATATGGTTACTAATTAAAAGAGCGGCCCATCTAATTTTTAAAATTTTCAAATGGTCAATTTGTTTTCCATCTTACTCTTTTTCCAATTACTGTGCTGCTACCGCATTCAAAGAACGGACCGTCACAGTGGCGTTCGATTTTAAAAAACAACATTATCTGCATTTCAAGTATCAATATTATTGTGGCGCTGTATTTTAAAAATCAACACTACGCGTAAAATGCAATATCGCTGTGATTGATGAGAGGGCAAAATAAATGCGTCATCCGAGAAAACTACGCCTTTTGTGAATTTTACAATTTTAAATGCGTTTTTTAATCCATCTGAAGCTTAGTTCTTTCCGTTCATTTATTAATTTGATTGACAAAAGTGTTATGCATTGTGCACGAAAGATGATCAAACTAAAGCAACTAAGGATCAAGTGCGAGGATGAGACTGAGGGAGATATGCTTCAATTTATTATTGATACCCTTGCATAACGATCCCATTTCAAGTCAGCGTGATTCATGGGGCTCCATTTCATATTATCAGTCCCTTTTCAACTCAGATTCAAAGGCCTCCTATAGAGCTCAACAACCTGAGTTGCCCCTACGACTTGACATCCCAAGTTACCCTAGAATTTGTTCCTAAATCATGTCTTGAAAAGTTCCTGCGTTATAGTATCATTCTTTTGCAGATAATCATTCAACTAACAACAAACAGGCATTTGATAGGAACATTGTCGGTGAGATTGCTAGCTTTGGATACGTAATCTGTTGCGGAACACAAGGAGAAACAAAAAAGATTTCATCATATCAACCAGAATTCTGGCTTTTTGATTGTCTCGAAAACATACAAATCGAGAAATGAAACAATTCAATTTGGAACTCTGAATAACAATCAGAATTACATACACTTTGCACTCGATCTTCAAGGTGTGTGTGTGTGTGTGTTTGTTTTTTTTTTCTTAATCAAATATCAGGTGAAAAGAATGGATTAAAATAATGAAATTTCTCGCCATGCAACTGTCTATCCACGACCCAACTGCAAAATTGGAGCAACCAACAACCGGCTATTCTTGCTTACTCCAACTTCATATCGTCAAATTCAGTATATCGAATGCCTTGACACACATTGTGGTAAGCCATAATTTTGAAAGATTTTTATTTCACCCCCTCTTCCAGCAGTCACAATCACCATTCCCCAGGCTGACCTGCTCTGCGGCTGGAAAGTTCCATGGCAGAGTTCACTGCTGTTGTTCCGAGGGATAGGCTCATTGTTTGGTGAGTTCTCCTCAGGCCAAGTATCCAGATCATGGGAGCTACTGGAGTTTGTGAGGGCAACTTGGTGAACTAGACACTCATCGATTTGTGGATTGCTGTGACCCACAGACGATCCTGACGAAGCTCTACTGGGGTTGGTAATGCGACAGCTGCAGTCACATTCTGACAGTGGAAGCGCTCATAAGACCCGGTAGAATCTACGACACCTTTTCTCTTGCTTGGTTGAGAATGAGCATCGTATCTCCACATGTAAACGTGGGAGTCCTCACTAGCACAGATAACATACTTCCCATTCGCAGTCATGGAGGCTGAGATTTGGCTGCTTGTGTTAAGAAAACCTGGAAGAGAACGAGTATCAATTGAATCAGAAATTTTCATCAAACTCACAATTGGCACATCTTGAAAACAAAACACTGTATGTGTTTTAGAAGCCAATCATGGAATTGACTTTACTATTCTAGTCAACAGCTTAACAAAAACAATTGGCAAAGGAAAAATTTTGCACCAAAGTAAGCTTCTCTAGCTACTTTTGTATATTATTGATGAATACAAGATATTATAAATAACCCCTTAATTATACTTAACTCCAAAACAGCAACACATTGAATGTTCTCCCAAGTTTCTTGAATGAGAAATTCATTTCAGAGAATCAAATAGTGCAGTCAATTGGGCTTCTAAGTTTGGTATGCCCACCTTAGCTCATCCGTGATCCACTAATTGGTCCAAACATTTGAACTTCATTTTGACTCTGTACTCTAAAAAAAGCAATCAAGCATGGAAGGCTAAGCCAATGACCGTGCTGGAGGGGTCAACACATGCAAATTTCCAAATCTAACAACTAAAGAAAAAGAAATGGCATTTTCATAGTAGAATATGGAAGCCAAAATAGCCTTTAAAGACTGGACAGGAAAATTACAAATAATAATACTAAACAAGTCCAGGCCTAGAAAGCAAAAACTACCTACTTCTCCCCTAACCTAAGGTTCAAAATTTTGGGTTGTGACGACGTTTTGGTCTTTGATTGGAACAATACTATTTCGGTGTCGTGCTGACATTTCAATATATAGTGCCGGTGATAAATTAGAGACGAAAGGAGGAAAGAGATGAAAAAAGAGAAAAAGATAAACAACTATATAGAGTTAAGTTCATTATTTGTTTTCCATTTGGAATGTTACTTTGGACATTATCTTATATTAGACAAACTATAAAAAAATAACATATCTCAATTTTAGCATGTTAAGGGATGACAAATGTTAACATGATATGCTACTTGACATAGGAGCCGAGTAGTATCAAGTTTCAGTAATTTATTGGAATGATACATTTCGACTATTTCACTTGGTACGGTATGAGATTTTAAACCATGCCCTAAACAAACATGTTATAACCAAACTCCAATTGAAATATTATCTTAATAAAAAAGGTGATTTCTATCAAGAAAGGATTTGGGACCTAGAAGAGTTTGTGCAAGAAGCACCAAAAACCAACCTTGCAATGACAAAGAATGAAATAACTATTTAGATTATTGTCTATTAGATGGGCCTGTGTACGAATTTCAAAACATGGTATATATTATTTTCACCACAAAATATGCAGATTATTTCCTATTCGTTCTCAACAAATGACAGGCTCATTTTATTATTATCATTTTTTTTATTTTCAGTAAGATTGCTTTAAAAAAAAGGAACATATCCATTTTTATGTATTTTCTATCTATATAAAGAGGTGATGTCAAATAAGTCCTTGATGGGAGCATTTCGCCTTTTTTTGTCACTTGTTGGAGAGAGAGAAATTACTGCTCATCTCCTTCCCTAAAGGCGCTTCTCAGATTCAAACAAGTCCTTGAGAAGTCCAAAGATAAACTCCATACAAGATTTTATTACTAGTAACATTAATAATCTCTTAAGTAGCTCATCAGGTACAGAAGTTATAATTTAGATAGTATTAGATACAAAAGTTAGATCCCTCGTGTAACATTCTGAAAGCACCTTAAACTCAATGTTGAAGTTTGAACCATATTCTAGTCTTAAGTTTAGATACCCATCGTCAGAAAGTAGAATGGATTATTCAACCACATTGCTAAAACTTATCATGCCAAGAGGTAGATTAAAATCCTCGTCAATAAAGTTAACACCTGCAACAAGCATTTTAAATGCTAACGTTTTACCATTTTGCAATGGATCATAACTAATGTAATCCTCTTTGTCCTTCTAGCCAATTTTTCTTTATTCATTATTTTTTAGTCAATTTTCTTCTTGCTATACTCCTTTTCCAACAATTTTGCGGTTGTCGAGTCAATCTAATGTGATTTATTTTGCCCACTTCGCGTTAATGGTTATCTACAGAACAAGAAACAGCAATAAAAGAATTCATTGATCACTGCCAAAATTACCTTTAAACTTGTGAATTAGATCAACCCCATTAATTGCACGAATTCTTGAGTCTGCTGATGTGATAAGAACCTCTGAAGAACTTCCAGGAACCAACTGTTCAGTAATCTTATCAGAATAAAGGGAATATGGTAATAGTTGATAAAATTTTCATCCATAAATAAAAACATGAAGTGAAAACAATTCTGTGCTGAACTTTACATATAATGTACAAGTACCTCAAAGCCAGTAATTTTTTTTTGGCTGGACCTCCTTTTCTTTGCTTGTAAGTAAATCTGGCTCTTGATCTGCAGCTTATTCTCTAGATAGTATTTAAAAGAAGATAATAGTGAAAAGAATGACAAGGAGAATCGTGCAAAAGTCCAGCAGCTAAAAAAAAGTTAAAAAGCTCATTAAGATCTTCAGTAAGGATCGCACCTGATGTGCCAAACAGGTGGCAACTACCCTTATGAGTACCCACTAGTGCAGTCTACAATGCCAGGAGCCAATTAATTTTGATTCATCTAATCTATGAGAATTTTAATATTCTCCTAAATTCATACCTGCCCATTGGGTGTAAAGCAGGCAGCAGTGACCATTTCATGGAGATCATTCCAAGCAACTATTTGCCTATCTGGAATGCTCCAAATGCGAGCTTTCTTATCTAGGGATCCACTGATGAAATATCGGTCATCTATGGGATTAAACTGAATGCAGGTCACTGAACCAAAGTAGGTTCAAAATAATTGTCATTAATTAGCAATAGATCATAAATGACGAATAATTCAAGAAAAGAAGAGCGAGCATTTTCTCACCATAGTCAGTGTGGGTAAATATTTGCAAACAAGAACTATCTGACACGTGCCACAATCTGACTGTTTTGTCCATTGAAGATGATATCAGGTACTGCATGCATAAGTAGTTATATATTATATATTTTGTATAAAACGTCTAGTACAAGTTCAGCAGTGAGATGATACATACTTAGATACACACTTTCATAAAGCAAAAGCACTGCACAAAGCAAAATATTTTGAAGCTGAATCTAAGAAAGATGAAAATATGAATTAGTTATCTATTAGCTTAGTCTCTGTATGATATTTCCAAAATAAACAACAAAATTACTAATAGAATAGTACTCTATCAGGTTATCCATCCAACAATTGTAAGTCAAGCAGAACAAGTCATAGAGAATTAAGTAGCGCTTTTGGGTCCAAGTTATTAATTGTAACTATGATGGATTTTTCCAGATACATGGTATTTCAGACAAGTGCATAATCAAATCTTAACATAAGACAAGCATATGCTGAAAATTCATGTAATAGATCATCCCCTATTATTTGTACGTACTGTGTCCTTATTTTCAACCATTGTATTGTGTCCTGGCAACTAGAGCCTACACACAAATTAATTATTCAGACTTGTCTGACTTGATCACTTGGTCATGGCGAGGATATTAAACCGTAAATTCACAGTTGAGGATGTTCTTTAACCAACTGAAGCATGATTTCTAGATTTCTTTACTACTGCGTATCTCAAACAACAAAACTTTACACATCAGTTCTACTCCTAGAATTGTATGTGTTTCATGACTTCATTATATGAAGAAGAAAGAAATAGTGCAGCAAGTTAGTAGCTAAGATTTAGCAGGGAACTCTCACCAAAATGAAGCTGGCAAGTGAACATTGTTACAGTCAAAACAAAACTAAATAAACCTGTTTTATATAGATCAAAGAAAAAGGAGGTCACCTGAGATTTGGACCAGGAAACATCAAGGACATCTGCTGTGTGCCCTGTGAAGGTGCAGGTAGGCTTCTCTGATAGAGCAAATACATGCTCTGGCATCAGCAAGTGTTCTGAGCTCATAGATTTCCCTCTGCTAAGGGCCCTTAACCTTCTCTTCCTGATCCGATGACTGCCGTCTTCACAGTTCACTGTCTCTGCGGGCTCTAGGGATCTATTACCAATTAGAGCCACAAAGGGATAGCAATTGTCACTCTCCCCCATCCTTTCCTCTGCCAACTCCTCATTCCTATTCAACTCAGTCACCTCCCAAACATGAACGACACAGTCCTCACCTCCACTTGCAAGGTATCGAGCATCCAAGCTAAATTTGATGCTCCAGATTGCGCCATTATGGGCCTTAACCTCTTGATTGATGTACAAACCAGTTAGCTCCTTGCAGGCTTTTCCATGCTGCCGGACCTTGATCCGCTCTGGGACATGATGGAGCGAAGGCGGCGCATCCAAACTATCATCAGTTGCGGAGCTCGACCTCCTCCCTACCTTTTCGGGCGATGTGTCTTTCTCATCACTACTCCGTCTTTCCCGCTGGTGGTGGCGTACTCCGCCGATCACAGTGCTCGCCATGTTTTTGACGGTCTTTAGCCATCCGCCCGTTTTCTTAGACTTCGCGCCATCCGAATTGCCTGTGCCTGACTTTGACCCACCATTGACGAGCCAGAATCACAGTCCTCGTCGTTCCTGCCGCCGCTACCGTGATCGTCTACGGTTTGCCTCCGCATTAACTCCTGTACGATTGGGGACTGGCCGACCCACACCTCGAATTCCTCCATCGTGAACTGCTGCCCCGTCCGTATCTCCTTCAGCTTGTTCCACATCCCATCCTCCGTCACCTCTTTCACCACGAACTCCGTCCCATCGTCAAGATTCCTGATCGTGCATAGCTGCTGATCTCCGCCGCCGAATTTCTTGAGCTTTCCGCCTTCCAGCAACCAAGACCTTTTAGCTTTGGCCGCCGTCGCGGATCCAAAAGAAATCGCACGCCGCTTCGGCGGCTCCATCTCCGCCCGATTGGGGCCAGCGGAGCCATCTGATCTGGATCTGAATATTACAACACCGGTGGGGGAGGACGGTTTGGGGATCCCATCATGCGCGTCGCGGGGTGGATTAACCTCCACGACCGTTTCCATAGGCCCACCGGCATCGGCGGGGGGATGAGTCCGGGCGAGGGAAAGGTGTCCGGATAGTCCCAGCTGGTGGAAGAGCCGGCGGCGCCGCTCCTCCACGGAGGACAGGTCGGAAATCCAAACATCATATGGGCTGGTCGCACAGGGGGGACCGCGGCGGCGGCGGCGGTGATCGGCGTCGTCGTCGGAGGCGGAGGTGGAAGAGCACGAAGACGACAGGATTCGATCCAACGACTCGTAAAACTCTTCCTCTTCCGCCGCCTCCGCTGCCGCCGCGGAGCTCCTCATACCGCTGCCGTCATAGTCGGATGGCCGATACGAAACCGCCTAAAACTGACAGGCGATACCAAGTCGATGTCGGAAGCAAGAAGAACGCACCGTTCGCAGGCGATGCCGTCACCGCCCTGCTGTTACGCTAAAGATGGCCGAGGCACTAGGCAGGCGCTCGCGAGAGTAAAAAGTGGGTGCCATGACGCGACGGTGAGCTTAAGCTTCCCTGGCAAATAAATTTCTGTCCTCTGTTGTGATTTTGAATAAATATATAAATAATATTTTAAAATATTAATGGATGTTAATTTAAGTCTTGGTATATGAATAAAGAAAATTAATTAATTAATATTTAATTAGTCAAATTGAATTGTAATTGACCTGGAGTGCCAACGTGGACATTACTCTTTTCTTGGTTTCAGATGTCATCAATCAATAATCATCTGACAACCTTGAGACACAACAAAAGAAAAAAAAAATTAATATCCTTTTTTAGCTTTAGTAGCACCCCCAACCCTATAAAATTAAAGTAATTTACTTAGCTACTCACCTAACTTACTTTCTTAAGTATATAAATTATATACCTCCGGGGTCATAGTACAATAAAAGGATGGCTGATTATCATTTTAAATATCCGTAATTCAATCCCTAATTATGATATATTTTATAAAAAAAATCCAAATAGAACGTCAACTCTGGGACGCTGGGCTTCTGAACCGCCCACTATGAGCGCTTTCCGATTTATCCTAACGGCCAGTGAAAAATTTTCATAAAATCGAATTGATTATCCGAGATTCGACGTAATTCAACCTCGTTAATTTATCTAAATTATGTAACTTACTTTTTAAATTAAGCCATGAATATATTAATTTTTCAAAAATATCCCTCTATTATACCCTCACCTCTATCTTTCTATCTTATTGATTTAATTAAGTTGGATATCTTATACCAACTAATCGATCTCCATGAACATAATTGAGTTGATATTTGTGCGATAAATTATCATATGATAGTAGGGATCGAACACCTAAGGAGTAATCTTTTGAGAAATAAAATCTCTTCCACCTAAAAGATCTCTCG
The DNA here is from genome assembly GCA_024364735.1 of Boesenbergia rotunda. NCBI lineage: Eukaryota > Viridiplantae > Streptophyta > Magnoliopsida > Zingiberales > Zingiberaceae > Boesenbergia > Boesenbergia rotunda. The sequence goes on from JAGFNQ010000388.1 coordinate 700,042, forward strand.
TTCCAGGGTAGACAATGAAAGATACATAGGGTGAATGAGTCACCTTGCTATAAGTAGGCAACCAATCTACATGGGTACAATATATTGGTAAAGTGTTTTTTTTAGATTCATAGAGTATCATAGTTTGAAATCCAACTGAGATAGAAATAGATTTCATAGTAAATTTTTGATTGTGAATGTCAATTACTAGATGAATTATTATGAGTTCTTTCGAATTTATTCCATAGGGAAAAAAATTATTCATCTTGAAAATTTATTTGGTTTATAAGGATCAATATATCTAGATTAAAAAATAAATAAATAAAATTACATGGCTTACTATTCTATTTTTGTGTAGAAGAACACGCATCTTGTTGAAAAGATCCACTTAGATATGCCATGAATTTAGATAGATTTAATAGATTACAAGTAGTGGAGAAAAACAGTTGGGAAAGGGTGTGTCCTTGTGGCTTGGTAGTGCACATTAATTAGCTTCTAGGGGCATCCACTACCTTGCTTCTCTCTTTCGTGTAGTTGCCGATCACCCCAGGTTCTATTTGTCTGCTGTCTGATTCATCATTTTTTTTTCTTTCGTGTAGTTGTCTTTCTTTTCTTTGTGATTGTTTCTTTTCTTCTTCCAACATCAACAGCTTGCTATCTAAATTATTATTATTATTTAATTAGCATTAGATATTGGACCGATTAATTCTAAAAACGATCTATTCGATTTCAAAAAAAAAATTCATTGATTATCAAGATAAATTTGAAAATATACGTAGCGGGTGACTTAACAGCTCAACATCCCAAATTTATTATCTCACTGGAGAAAATATCATATAGGGCACCGTGAATACTGGAAAGACATGAGTATCCTATCGCTCTATCATAATCTGGGGCCAAATCAGGTAAATAATAATTTCATACATACATTTTTGAACATTATATACACACTCAAAATTTGTTTAAGAAACATAGTGACTAGTTTTGAATCTTCCAATCCACTACTTCAAATGTCTCCTCACTTCAAGGAAAATTTTAAAACGATTATTTAATGCTAACTAAATTGCTAAACTGATGGTAGATGTCACTTTACCTTAGTTCGAGTACGACTCGAGTTTGGTTCATATGTTTCTTTTTTTATTTATAATATTATTCATAAGTTTGATAATAATATTGTTGAGAAATATGATTTATAAATTTTATTTATGAATTTTATTCATCAATCATAAATAATTTATAATCATTATTTATAAATATTAATAGATAAATAAATACGTGTTTAAATTTATTCAATTTTATTTAATTAGTTAATATTGTGGCTACAATACCATTTTTTTTATTGACTATGACAAATAAACTTGGACAAAATTAAAAAGGATGTCCCTTGTTTTTTTTTTTGAATCCTCAAAGGGTGTTTCCACTTGGATTTTTTATTAAAAGAGTACCCCACCCCACTAATTCCTTTATAAAATGGTATGAATATCTATGGATGTAAATGAATTAAACGTTCGTAAACAAGTATTGTGTTCAGTTTGATAAAAGTTTATTTATGTTCGTTCAATATATATACACAAGATTAATTAAATAAATAAGTTTGAACATCTCGTTGAACTAAACAAGTAAGTTTGAACACATATGTATTCAGCTCGTTAATATTCGTGAACAATGTTCATGAACAATGCTCATAAATATTATTTGTGAACAATGTTCACGAACCATGTTCATTAATAAAACTTTTATCAATATGGTAAATAAACAAAAAAATAAAATAAATAAATAAGTTTGAATTATCAAACTCAATAACCAATCAAACAAGCAAAATTTTAAATAATCAAATAAACTTGAATTAAGAGCTCAATAGCATCTAAATGAATTAATGAACTAAGCTCAAACCAAGCTTGAATTAAGAGTTCGATAACATCTAAACGAATCAAGCTCGAGCCAAACTTCAAATAAGCTCAAGCTTATAAAAAATAAACCAAGCTAAGCTTGAACAATCATTTTAATTAGAGGCTTAGTTTATTTTAATCTCGGTTTAGTTTGATTCGATTATCTTATTAAATAAGCTTGAACATCCCAAAGCTTAGCTCAGAATGGCTTATTTATAACCCCACAAATACCCTCTAATTTACTTTCAACACACACATTAAATCCTGACACAATCAGTCAACTATATGAATATGACAAAACTGTATTGTAGCAGTTATTGATAGATGTGGATTAAATTTGTTTCTCTTAGTTGCATGCTCTTTCATATTTTCAGTGGATGGTATACCATTTTTTAGGTTAACCACCCCCTAGCAAAGTTGCTCATATAGAGATGCAGATGAATGAAATATTCATTCTATGCTATCCTGTCACTAAGTTTTCAAAGTATTGTTGTTCAGGTAGCCTGAGAAACACAAAGAGTGGTAGTTGGACTGCAACTATGTATCTGGATGGAAGACCATCCTCCAAGCTGTTGCTGATCAAGTTTCACAGGTAAGTGTACGTTCAAAGAACTTGAGAATGCATGTTGCATTTAATTAACTTTCAAGACAGATTTGTACTGCTAGTTCAAGGACAATGTCCATGTTATATCCATGTCCGAATGAATAAGCCTATGGTGAATATCATGCAGCTTATAGTCTATCTGTTCCTGTGAGAGAGGTTCTGCAAGAGAATCCTTCATGAACTTGTCAAAGATGTGCATAGTACAGTTACTTGGGTTAGAAGGAGAGTTATATATTGCAATATATATGTATCAATGTTCAGATTGAATAAGAAAAGCTTACCGTCCTCTGTAAGGAGATAAAAAAGAAAGGCTTATTTTGGAGTTAAAACTTGTTTGCACTTTCCCCTTCAGTCTCATTCACTTCTAATCTGCCAGTAGAAATGGCAGAAAAAAGGCCACTTAAAACTATCCACGACTTGTTTCTTATCCTAATCTCTACTAACAAGGACATAAAATTTTGGAAATAACAGCAAAGTTGATTCAAGAATTACACTTAGAGTGATCTCGAATAACCTTTTTTTTTAGTTTTTTTTTTAAGGTGCCACTTTCATTGGCAATAAGAGTTGTTTCTCTACGTGGGGCATTGCATTTGCATATAAAGCCAGCACCATCTGAGAGTGCAGACATTACAGAGCCTGAGCTATCAGTGCCTCGAGCCACAGATAATAAATCAAAGCTAGGCAACGGTATCAAAATTAAAGACAATTCTGATGACAGAATTGAGAAGGTAAAGGATGTGATACGTGCTGAGCAAACTCCCCGGGCATCTACTTCAACATCATCTTTTGCCTCCATTGGCACTCAAACGGGCTCTGCTACTTATGTTCAGTGTTGGATATTATTATTATCTCTATTAGGTGGGTTTATTTGTAAGTTGCACAAGTAAATACAATCTGAGCCCTTAAAGTGATCTAACTTATGTTTATTGGGTTTCGGATTGTTGGATGCGGGTTCAATGTATAGAAACGTCTAGACCAATCTGTTATTATCTATGGGCTGATAACAGATTGGATTGCTATATAAAGGGGAGGTCCCCAAGGGTTTAGGTGATTTTTATGACCTAGTTTCTTATTCCCCATTGACAAGAAACTTTACGGCGCCGTCAAACCTAAGCCTGTTGGAAGATCCTCCTTCTTCCTTCCGCTGCATCTTCTTCCACAGGGATCAAGCCGACGGCGCTACGACAAGGACGATGGCTCATCAATCAGGTTCCTTGTCATTCAGTTTATATTATCATTCTTGTCACGCCATGATTCGAAGAAACAATAGATCCATGCTTTTATATACATTATATTTTCTCTTCGAGTTCTTATTTGGTTTTCTAGAATTCATGCGGTTAGGAGAAAACACAATGTTCTATCATTCAGTCCTCTTACGATGTCATGCATGCTGATCTGAAGGTTCCGCTATTGACCAGCGTACCTGAAAAGTTTTCTGACCAGAGAACCAGGGAGAACCCTAAGGTTTCCATGTCAAGATCATTTATCTTGACATCGATGATCATTTGAGTGTTGATCATTGATCGTGTCTGAAAGCAAGCTGTGGAGGATGGACCACTAGTGAGGTGGAGGGAAGGTTGATCACGAAAAGATCCCATGTACAACTAAAGATACTCAGAAGGGAGCGTTAGAAGCAGGCCGAGGGAGTCCCGGTGCAACTACTCCGACTCCGACGCTCAAGTCAACACCAAGCAACAACAAATGGTGATCGAAAATGAAATGAGCTCTGAAGGAAAAAGTGTAAGTGTATATGTATTGTGGAGGAGGACCCGTATTTATAGCACTCCTTATAACCCCACTCTAATGAGATTTTACATTAAATGAGGTTATCAAATAACTATGTTTCAAGTATGGAAGCAATCACATCACTACTATATAACGATCAACTTGTATTTAATGTATATTTATACCAGATACAATTTCAAATTTTTCTGACAATTATACTCGAGACTTTATTTCTCAAAGAGTTTTATAGAATATCAAACTTAATGGATTGGCAAACTAGTGGGCCTAATAGGCCAACAGTTTGATGGACCTATTGAGTGTTGAAAAGAGACTTCTATTTTTTTTTTATTTATAAGGGGTATCCAGACTTGCGCCCGACTAATTCGCTTGGCTGACCGGCCCTGCCCCACAACCTTCAACGAGAGTCCCCTCTGGTCAACGAGAGTAGATCGCGGGACGGAGACACGTGGCGACTTCACCACTGATGATATCGGTACCCGATGGCCCGACCACGCAGCAGCCTGTGGCGATTTCTTCCGTTAGCATACTGCGCGCTCTACCAGGGAGGAATCGAACTCGAGAAGTGAGGGATCACCTAAGTGAGCTATTACCAATCGTGTCATGTCCGCGGGGGCAAAGATACTTCTATCCTGAGACGATCAAGGGTTGGTAGGTTCTTAAGCATCCATCCGGTCCATCCTAAGACTAAGTCTTGCTTGTTTGTCCAAGAAACCATCCGAGTGGACAAATCTCTAGCCTTTGCATTCGGAGGATCATGGTGTCCGATCAGATTCACCCATCCAGTTGTTCAAGAGCTCCCCTCACCCGCTTGGGTCCTCAGTTCAGGTGAAGTTCTCCCCCTACAAAAAAAAAAACTATAGATGTTTGACCCAATGTGTCTGGTTTTGAAATCCAATTGTTGTCTACTTGGATGCCCAAAATAGATCTGCCTGAGCACACGACCATCCGTCGAGACTTTGCTAGGGCTCTCCTAAGTGTTCGATCAGACCCTTGGTCTTGTGCACAATAGATTTACCTCTGACTTTGACCTTTACGTCAGCTAACCATCTTGATCCTCTTTTTCTGGGGTCCACCAAAACCGACAAGATCAATCATGATGGAAGAAGCCAAGGAAAAAACAAGCAGACGCATGAGCATGACGGATTTTAGGAAGAAAAATGCAGGCATATTGTGGAACGATGGGTGAAAATGCTAGAACAGGCAGTTATAATTCAAGCAGAGCCGAGAAACAATGTCAGGTGAAACAGATTTATGGTGAAAGAATCTATCAAAATTGAGATTCAAGCAGAGCTGGGAAATAATGTCAGGTGAAACAGATTTATGGTGAAAGATTCTATCAAAATTGAAGCTGCCCAAGCACGATCTGTTTAGCTTGTTCAAGGATGGCTGGCAATGTATACAGATGTATAACAATCTTATTTTTCAATTCTTGCGATTATTTCAAAGTTATTGCATACTTCATTTTTTTTCTGGTTGCACCGTACAGGCATATAGATGATGGCGTAACACCACCATATATTTAGTGAAAGTATATTTAAGAATATTAATTGAATTCTTGTGTATGAATACCAAGCCAACCAGCTAAGGGACCAACTACTTTTACTATTTTTTATTTGAATAATGATTGGGAGAGTGAAAATCATAATGAATGATGTGACATCTTGCATGCACGATCTCCGACGGATTCAC
>JAGFNQ010000388.1:713350-794188 GCA_024364735.1 Boesenbergia rotunda
ATCATCTATAAGTAAAAGGTTGTACAAATAAGTTTTAATTAAGTTTTAAAAAATTTAACTTCAATTTCTGCACGAGACATTTATAAAAGATTAAAGCACTACTTTAAAAAATAGGATCACAAACACTTACCTCCCAGATTTAGAGAAATGACCGGCACCAAGTTCACATTTAAACAATAGAGTGTTGTTGTCAGTCTTCAATTCCCTGAGCTTAGCAACAAATTTTGCAGGTTCTGAATACATTACGCGTGTATCTGTAAAAGTAGAAATGTTTAGAAGACATGACATGATGCAAGAACATTTGAGAACTAACACACATCACATTACCATTTAAACCAGCAGTAATAAGAATGTGTGGGTAGTGTTGTGCTTTTATCTGTAAAGATTGCATCAATGTTAGTATAAACTCAACGGAAAACAAAAAGGCAATGCAAACTATAGTTTCCTGGAAACAGATACATTACTGGATTCAGGTCTAGAGTATAATAAGATGCAAACATGCTGTTTGAAGGATTGGGACTTGGGAGGAGTTTTTGAATAGATAAATAGTTGGACACCACAGCTCAAGTAAATCAAACATGATTTACAAGGATAAATGTTCAGTCACCAGTTGTATTTTATATGAAAAAGCAAACCACCCAATCAGCTTCAGACTCTTTAGGCAACCATTTGAAGAACAATTAGCATGTAGTTTGCTCACTAGCTCACCTAGTGCTCAGGCAAGGTAACACAAAACGCCGCCTAGTTAGTCAAGACAATAAAATTTCAAGTCTTCAATCTACATATAGGAGCTAGGTGCAAGCTATCTCGAGTGTGCGGCTCAAAAGCTAAAAGTGGACTGTTGTCGTACCTAGTGGGGGGAATGCAAGCATGTGACACCTTAATTTCACATGATTTGAAACTCCCAAATTCCTACTCCAGGGCCTAAAATCCTATCGCAATCACCACTATCTATTTCCTTACTAAACACCTTCCGAAGGAGGAGAAACCTCTTACAATACATGTTCTTACATGCAACACAAACAAGAATACAAATGATACAAATGAAGATAAATACAATAGAAATAAAAAAAATTACAAAAGAATCTTTGTTTTGTTCGCTTTCTTATTTCTTTTGATTGCTTCTTGAAAGTTCTGGAATGCAACAGCACTCACCCGCAAACCCTGAAGCATTAATGTGTCAAAATTTTAGTGAACCCTCTTTTATATGATTGTTCATTACTGAATGTCACTCATTAGTTAACTACTTGGACTTCATCAGTTGAACTGATGAATCTCTCGGAATTCAAGCATTGTTCGGACTTTATCTGTTCAACGACTCCTTCAAACTCAGCATCTTGGCTACTAGTCGACTATGTATCTCTTTACCAGTGAACTGACCTTCATTAATCGCCTAAACATTTTGTAATGTCTCAAAATGAGCCTAGTCGATGCACTAGTCGACTGTATCATCAGTCGACTTGGAACTCTTATCAGTTGACTGCTCATACCACAAACATGTTTAGACTCCAAATTTATGATTTTAGGTTCATCGATCAACTGGGATCCTATAACAGTCAACTGTCTTATTGTCCATACCACAAATCTATCTGAATCCCAAATTTATGATTTTAGGTTTATCAGTGAACTGATACCTTGGCTCTAGCCATACCAAGGCTGAAATCTCACCTTAACCTACTAGGACTTCCCTTACCTAGCATCATCACCAAAACTTATACACTTGCCTAAAATTCACTTTCTAGGACTTCCATACTGTCTAGCATCCAATCAACTTTTACTTGACAAGACTTCACCATTGCCAAACATTGAGTCATCCTTGACCTATTTAGACTTCCATTCACATGCCTAACATTCAGTCATCCATGACCTATTTGGACTTCAACCACATGTCCAACATCCGAAACTCCAAAACTTATTTGGACTTCCCTTCTCATGCCTAACATCCGATCCTCTATGACCGGCTAGGACTTCACCTCTCATGCCTCACATCTAACTCTCTCCATGGTCTATTGGACTTCACTTATTGTCAAGTGTCCAAATAACCATGACTCACTTGACTTCTTACTCAACTGTCAAACATATTAATCAAACATCAAAATCCGATTCGAAGTTGGTCAACCTTGACCAAAAGCCGGTTGGTCAACCTTGACCAAAAGTCGATTGCACCAACAAAAACATCTCAGTTGACCCAGTAAATAAATTCAAAAAGAAATAAGTCAGAACCTTTAGGGTTCCCTTAGGAAGAGGGAGAAGGTGGCTCATGAATAGCCAGAGAGATGGAATCTACGTATCTTTCCTCTCAATTCTCCTGCATTTTATTTTTTAAAACTTTAATCAGAACTTCTTTTGGTGGCAGCTATTGCTCTATTAAGTTTGCTGATGACAGCAGCAGCTAAGGTTGTCCATGGGCAGATTGCAACTCCAGAAATTCTTGGCTTACTAGTTTCAACAACTTGAAAGTTCTTAATTTATTTTTTAGCATATTCTTTCATTTTCTTTAACAATTTGTTTGCAACCAATTTGATTGGAAAAGTGGAATTCCGTAATAGAAAAGAATTCTTATCAAATTAGTTCCAATCCTTAACAATGAATTCAACTGAGAAATGAGAAATGAGAAATGAAATTCCATTTCTTGTGTTTGGAATGATAGAATTGGCTTGGTATTATACTATAGAATTTTTCGAAACATGATTTGTAGAGAAATCTTGACATCCCAATTTTTTGGGTTAATTGTATTAATTTCCATCTTTTATTCTTCATACATCTGATACAATATTAGAAACAGATAATTTCATAAACGTTATGGTACAAGAAAACTGTGAGGATTTACATGTTTACTTAACATGTGGTATTAGTTTCGAATATATCAAACTTACAACAGATGTTTAAAGACAAAAGTCTCTATCAGATAAATTAACAAATCATTATGATGATGTAGCATCCCTCTAAACATCGGAAAAGAGCAAGCAATAGTGAAAAATACCAAATGAAGTGCCAAAATATTCGGCACTTACATTATCTACTGGAGAATATGATTTCATATAGAAGTAGAATTCTTCCTTTCGCGGATCACCCCATTCCTACACCAAGCATCAAAACTTTATGAGGTAATTGATGGATAAAATCAACATTACTAATGATAAACATTAAAGTTAGACAAACACAAAAAAAATTTTACACCAAGGAGAAGTTATAGACAAAATACTCAAGAGAGAGTAGGATCAGAACATCCAAAATAGAACAAATTTAGTGTAGTAGTAAATCGTGTCTCACGCATATAGTTTTTTATAAATATTAAAAATTAAACAAAATAAACAAAAAATGAGAGAAAATAAAACAAACAAAAAAGAGAACATGTTAATTATATCAAAATTAGAAGGCACCAATAATTATAATTAGCCATGGGCAGGGACACTATTTCCAATATAGTAACTTCTAAAAGAAATGCTGGCATGGATAAAAAGGAAGGATTCGAGTAGCATCTACTAATATTACCAAAAACATTGTGAAAATACTTCTACGAGAAGGTTTTTTTGCATTTTGTAACCCTTTGCATTTTGTAACCCTTTTCTAATGATCCGTGCAAATGAACAAGTTTATAATAGAAGGATGACAAAAGGACAAATTTGTCAAAAACTAGATGAAAGAAACAAAGAGATGAGTCAGAAGCAAATTATCAAATGGCCTAAGCATTGAAAAATAACAAATAACAATACCTCCCATTCAGATGTAGTCAATGGGATTGTTGGATCAAGCATACTAGTCACCACGTCAACAAAGGGCACTCCACCTATGGCTACCTTGAATAAATCAGGCCGCATGTTCACAACAGCTCCAAGCAGCAACCCACCTGCACTTCTTCCATTGATGCATAATTTTTCTTTTGAACAATAGTTATTTTCTATCAAGTACTCTGCACAATCGATGAAATCAGTGAAGGTATTTTTCTTCTTCAATAACTTCCCATTCTCATACCACTGTCTTCCCATTTCACCACCTCCACGTATGTGGGCTATTGCAAATACAAAACCCCTGTCCACCAAAGACAACCTTGATGCCTTGAAGTAGGGATCCATACATACCTGAAAGTTCACAAAACATTCAACAATCTAAACACAAAAATGTCTCACTTGACAACTAGAATAATGGCAAACAGCCATATTAAATAATTGAATCATATCAAAGTGATCATCAGCCAATAAATTTGCATAATATAAACCAACAGTAAGATTAACCAGTTCAGCATGTAAAATATAATCTAAAAAACATACAACTAAGTTGTTAACAGTGCTACCTTCCACAGAAAGTGGACTTGTCCACACGTCTAACATCCTTAAAGGAGATGAACAATAATGCATAGTACAGATCCTCAGCAATATCTGAAAGTATTTTTTGTAATGGATGAGAGAAATAATCCAGTAACAGGATATTGTGTAGGTGAGCATAAAGAATATAGCAAGGATAGCAAGTAACACAGTTAATGAATAAAATAACTAGCTATACTACAAGTACTATTGTGAAATGGCAACCAAATCATAAAACAGAATTATGTAAATCTATAATAGCAGTGAGAAGTCATCATTATCATTCAAAGATTACTTCATAAATCGTGAACAAAAACCTAGAGATTTATAGGATTTCCTTGTGGAAAGCAGGTAGTTACCTCATATGAACCATATCCATACAACAGCATTGGGTCACTTCCATCAAGCTTTACACAATCTTTTCTATATAAAAGTGAAATAGGAATATGGGTACCATCTGAAGCAACTGCCCATTTCCTTTCAGTCACATAATTTGATGCATCAAAGCCACCTAACACCTGCAGATAGTAGATGAAAGGCTCTTTGTGATAACTAGGGAACACGTTGCATAAATAGAAGCAGAAAAAATGAAAACATGTTCCCATTTGATTAATACGACTAGCAGTTTGCAGAATAAGATGCAGGACTACAATACGGAAGAGAGAGGTTCATCTAGAAATTAAGATACAAGTAGTGAATATGTGGGAGTGTTAAAATACACAAACTTCAATATCTTTGTGATCAGAGAAAAATATTGAAAAACCACAACCACAGGTCACAATACAAGCTTTCAGTTTATTCAGAAAAATATAAAAGGAAGCCACAAAAAAGGAACGAGAATGCTTCCACAGAAATATTCCTACAAGTTTTAATACCATTATTTGTTTTAGCAGATATAAAATGAGATTGCTACTTCGACCATTCATCTAGGTTTTATCAAAAGTTCCTTTGTTTTGAATTTCTATAGTAGCCTGATTTCTGTAGTACTAAAAAGCATAGCTACCAATTCCATCAGAGAAAAGACTAGTCAAACCCTTGCTACATCCGAGTTTTTCATAAGTTTATTATTTGTTTGGTAATCTTAATTAATAATCCAATTTTAATTATCTGCATAGTTCAAGGTTTAAAGCATAGTTCCTTGGCAGAGTTTTGATCACTGGCGAAACAGTTTCAATATAATGCAATGCCGCCGACACTCACTCAACATCCAACAAAGCATGCAACAAGTTGATGAATTTTAATTATAATGCCCTTTGAATTAACTAGTTTATCCCCAAATACATGCCAATAGAAATTAGAAAATCAACAGAATTAAACAATAAGAACGAATAAATAAGTAACTCAACTAATAATTATATCTTACAAATACCAAAATAATTGTGGTTCATCAATCAGAAGCATTGGTTCTTGTAGCATTCTAGTGAGATGAATCTAATAATTTTGCAACATTCAGATTAAATAATGCTAACATCTGGTATCCAAATTGATTTCTCCGTCTCTCTAAATATATCTCAGTTAAAGAATGCATCTCTATTTCTCTGACTCAATTCCTTCTTTGTACTACTGTCGGTGCTCCAATTGGTATTTGGTACTTCCCCTTTTCTCTTTTTTTTAATACTGTTTCAGCTCCTCCCTATGACCAAGGGAATCAAAGGATGGTCCTAAGAAGAGGATCTTCCTAATCGATACTGCATGAGGCAGCAAAATAACCTTTACCTATGTGGACTCAGTATTAAAATTAGTCGGCAGCAGAACAATAAGTTTCTGCTGTGTTGATCGATATTGAAAGACGCTTGAAATCATGGTCTAGATAGCTCTTGTTCAATTCCATATTATAAAATTAGTTTAGTATTAAACAACAAATCATTGATCCAATTCAATTGAAATACTTGAACATTTCCAAGTATTATTCTAACTAACTTAAGCAATACCAGAAGCCAATTACTTCTTCAGAGCACCAATTCTAAACCTTGATGCTCTTCATATATTTTGTTAGAATCAAAATACTTCAAAAAGGTTTTATATTGCTAAAATATTCATGTTCCTCAACTTTCACTAATTTAGTTGTCATTAATAGTTGCTTCTACTTTTGTTTTCTTCTATAATAAAGAAAAATCGAGAAATAAGAAAGAAATGCATTTCATAACTACGACTTCTGTTGTTTCAAGTATGAAGTTATACCACTTCACAAGCTTAAAGGTTGGAAATCAATTATCTCATTCTTCTTTGTCTCAGACTATTTCAACAACGACAACAAGAAAAGTTCTGTAGGACCCATGAATATCAGTCTATCCAATCAAAGATAGCCCTACAGTCTCTTTGATCATTTGATCCTAAGATGAAACATGTGACAATCAAAGATGTTTCTATTAGTCTAAAAAAATGAAAGACAAAAAAAGCAATCACAATTCTTCTTTAACATTTTCGAAAGCACCACTCTTAAGCAACATTTGTAATGGCTAAATATACATGGCTTGCAATAACAAAATAATGTAAAAATAATACTTCCATAAAAGAATCCTAGTTTATCCAATAAGAAACAATCATCTGGAAATAGACACTACTGTTTGAACTATATAAAAAGAGTGCACTACCTTTTCAATCTTCTTTAGAACAGAAACACCCGTCTTCATGTCAAAGTCATAGATAGATGGAGGAGTTCTCAGAGAACTAAATGAAAATCGTAAAATGCTTGAGGAAAATTGTGATTCTTCAGCATCTGCTGAGTATACTGGATCAATGAAATCAATTTTTCTACCATCTTGGAGTGCTCCAATTGCTTCCCCAATGGATGGAAGATTGTATACAGTTATTGTAGGTAAACCATTTTCACGCTCATAAACGACTATATGATTGATAAAAAGTTGAAAATCCTGTAATTTCACACTGAAATTTAAAAAAAAAATAAAACTGAAGTTAAGCAATTTGTCTTGATCTAATAAACCAGATGGAAAAAGAAAAATCAAAAAGTAGAAAAGGAATATAAAAAGTGTGCCACAATAAAAGATTAATTTTATATATAAACTTAAGTACATTGGCAGAACCCAGCAGCACCATAAAGAAACAATAATGTAATATCATATACAGCACAACAATGTCAAGTAACATAAGGTGCATCAAATTTTGTATTGCCAAATTAGCCAACCTCAATGTGGGCACTCTACAGTAGCATAACTACAGAATCTTGTCACCGCTAGTGTCTCAGCAATAGCATAAGGCCATCTCTAGATGGATCAGGATATTAGTGGTCTTCCAGAAAAACAAGTGTAGCAATTCCAAAAGAAAACTCATAAAAACAAAACAACAGAATATGCTCTTTAGCTGCATCAACTTAAAAACGAAAATTGATAATTGGGATCTATTAAATGACCATATTAGAAAGAGAACACATGTATCTAGTAGACCTTGAATGCTATTTCGCTTAAAAAGGTAAATGATGCATTTTTCACTATAAATCAAGGTTTAAAATGTCGACCCGTGCCGAGGTTTCGGTCCCATACCAGATCGATACGGTTTAGGTATCGTATCGTGCCGTGCCGGTACGGTTTCGGTGATTTTTTATTTATATATAATAATTATGAGATAAATATGTTTATTGTGTATAATTTAAAAATAAATCATATATTAATTTTATATAAGTTCTCAATTATTGAATAATTTAATATCGTTATAAAAATTAAATATAATTTTCTTTAAAGAAAATTAATCTATCAATAACTCGAATTAAACCTTACTAAGTTACTAATAGCAAAACTTTATATGTTCTCGAGCAAAAATGCTAAAAGTAAAAAAGTTTAATATCGTAATATTTATGAATCCAAATTTCAAATTTATTCTAAGATAAAAAATATTATCTATAATAAATATATAAATTAACATAAAATGCTACTTTACATATAATAATTATATAAATTATTTATTTATTCATTTAATTAATTATTAATTTAAATAATATATATTTAAAATGGTAAAAATATCAAAATATTAATTAACTAATAAAATAGTAAATATATAAAATAATATAAAATATATCAAAATATAAATATGATTTTTTAGAAATATTTTTAAGTTTTTTTAGAATTTTTAAATAATATTTGAAACATTAAAAATAATTTTCAAAAAATTAATTAATAAAATTTATTTAATTTTAAATATATTTTTAAATATTTTATTGGGATAAATATTTATGTGAGGAAATGTTTTATAAACATGTCCTCACATAAATCGAGCCCTAGCGCGGGCAAAGCGCAGGCGGAGCGAAGCGCAGGCGGAAGCGAAGCGCAGGCGGAGGCGGAGGCGGAGCGCAGGCGGAGGCGGAGGCGGAGGCCGAGCGCAGGCGGAGGCGGAGGCGGAGGCGGAGCGCAGGCGGAGGCGGAGGCGGAGCTCAGGCGGAGGCTGCATGTGCGGCCGGCAACTCAGGCGTCGTCCGGCGGAGCTTCCGGTGACTCTTCCGGCAGCGCCGGAGGAGTCTCACGACGCCCCCGGCGGCACATGCGACACGACGACAGGCCATGCGTGCGTTTCTTCCTCTGGAGTTAGCGTTTTTTCCTCCGGCGCTGGACGATTCCCTCTGTTGCCGCCTCCGCCCATCACCGCGTGACGCATGCATGAATCGCCCGTGCCGGTTTCGGATCTCCAGCGTAACGGTAAGAATCACCCCGTGCCGTCTAGCACGGAACGAAACTTGAAACCTTGCTATAAATCATTTGTTAATATTCTATTTGACATCCAGATAAGGAGGCAACAAATCATTGACAAGTCGACTGTTTTATGTTAGAACAGTTGAATGCAACTTGACATACAAGTGAAGAAATATATGAAATGATGATTTCACATATGTGATTATTAAGAAGTGTTCCAACATCCACAAAGAGCTGATTGCACAAAATATCTATATTTCAAGATTTCAACAAATCACATTCAACTACTTGACAAGGATATGGCAATCAATAAATATAGTAAGATTACAATTCTGACAAATAATCCAATCTTGTTCTTCATCCACTCTTTGTTAAATAGATAACATGCAATCCCAATATGGAAAAAATATAAATCATATGGCATGTCAGCACAATTGCCCGAGTAGGTAGTTATACCTTACAAGGGTAATACTATATAAGTTTAGTTTCACAATGAGGAGTTTCAGGGAATGGTTGGACCATATTAGGTTTATTGTACGCAGCCTTACCTACATTGCAAGAGGCTATTTTCATTATTCAAACCCGCGAGCACAAAGTAACATGACAACAACTTTACCATTGCGTCAAGACTCCTCGTCTAATTTGTAATAAATATTTTTTTTAGAACTTGACTTACTCTATATGTTACATTAGACCATTAAATTTTCCAAAATTCTTGTTTACATTCCAAAATCTTATTTTCACCAAAATACACATGACAATAATTTTGTCAATTCTTCGAGCCCATGCTTGCTTTTGAAAAATATTATAAATAATACTATGAAAATATTGGGGGGGGGGGGGATTACCATCATTATATTTTCTAAGAAATATTATTTTTAAATTAACAAAAATATATTCTATGTATGCAATAAAAATACTAAATAGTTCGAGTGTATATTAACATTAGTATATAAATATGTAAATTATATATAACAGCGTACAAAATTTAACCCAAAACATGATATTGATTTTAATAAAAGTAAGAACACTAAAATAGTTTATTGTAAAATCTACACATTTACAAAAAGATTCAGATGACCACACAAGTATTAAAAAAGGTTCTACCAAGTGAATCTATGTTACAATTACATCTATCAAATTTAAATAAAGAAACATGGATCATCAAAAGAAACTAAGATAAGCACGAGGGACACAAAACAAAAATCAGCAATTAGTCTTAACAATTACCTTTCTCTGTGAGGAAGCAGAATTGTCATTTCATTTACATTGTCTATTGGACAAACAAGTAGCTCTGAGTTGAAAAACTCATTACTTCTCCTCTTGATGAAGAAATGATTTCCTCGATGACTAGCTGATGTATCAATCCCAGAAACACGAGGTGTTAAAGACACAAGGCCACTTTCTAGTTTTAAGATATTGAGATAGAAGAGGAACCGTGTAGTTTTGCTTTCAGAAGCTATAAACAAATATTGCTTGCTTTCAGAGGCTTGGAGATCAATAGAAAAGGTGTCGTCCTTTTCATGATAGAGGCAGACATCATTAGACTGATCACTTTCGAGTTTGTGAAGCCAAGCCTGATAAAATACTAGAATATGAGAATAAAGAAATTTAAAAGCATTTGTAAATCTAGCTTTCACTCAAAAACATCTAACCATAGTTCATAAGAGTATAAAGTGACACCCTAGTTTAGTCTGTATGGCAAAGGTAAGAATTAGCATATGATGGCAACGCCACATCCTCTGAACAAGTTGTAATTTAACTTCTTGTAGGAAAAAGATAATGCTAGAGACCACTAAATTGGAAAGGGAAAAAAAAGGTTCTCATAGAGAAAACTAAATAGAAGGCTAAATAGAGAAAACCAAACAAAAGACTAAATGGAGATATCATCATTATCAACCATTGTACTTGTCACAAATATTTAGGGTCGACTACATTGGTCTTATACCTCAATTAAAATAGAAGACTATACAACTAACTATATTCCCCTTTTTTAATTCATTGGCTAAAATTTTCTTTGATCCTCCTCTACCCCTTATATTTTCCACTTTAATCTATTCAACTCTTTTAACTAGATAATATACTAGTTGCCTTTGAATATGACTTTACCATCTTAATGTACTTTATTTCGTTTCATTGAGTGTTAAACCTACAACTAATTGCACCAAATACTAATATTGTTTTAGTTTATCTTGTCTAGTATCCCAGGATATATATCTTGAAATTTTCATCTCTGCTACATCAATATCTTGTGTATTATTTTCTAATGACCCAATATTCTAGTCCTTTAGTACAACATGTTATACTACTAACATACAATGTTTTTCCTTTTATCCTAAGCGGAAGATGATGATCATACAAGATTCCAAAGGTTATTACAACCACCCACTCTTTATTCTATTAATACTAGGATGAAAACCAAGAGCTAATACAACAAGCATTGATACTGATAGAGGTATGATATAATCTGGTACTTTTGTGATTCCAGACACATTTAAGTTGGGTAAATTAATCGTTCATACTAATCAAGGCAAACACTTTTGACAATTCAGGTTGGTGCAAGTATTTGAATGTATTGTGTTTTCTGGTCAATGGTAGGGGTGTCAACTAGACGTGTCTATGCCGAGCACGGCAAGACGCGTGATGGCTAGTAAGAAGTTGGGTGAGTCCTAGACCAAATTAATCGAGATCTTGCACAACATGAGCCTCACCAGAGTCGAGTTGAGCCAAACGATTCGTGCCATTCAAGCTTTTTAAATCTTTGATTCTTCTAAATTATTTTAAAATTTTATAAAAGCTAATAAAAATGTAAAATTGGTATTAAATATAATTAAAAGTATTTAATATTTATAACTAGTATTAATAAATTGTAGAAGAAAATATTTGTAGCTAGTATTTAATATTCTATTAAACATTATTAAAAGCGTTTAATATTTATAATTAGTATTAAATTATAAAAGAAAATATTTGAGTAGACTTAGCCAACTTGCCATGCTAGGCCCAATCCCATGTCGGGTTGGGCACAACCAATTCAAACATAGACCCATGATACTATCGCCCAACACGCCCACACTTGGGGTGCGTTTGGTTCAAGGTGATCATTGATAATCTTGGTTATGTGATTACCAGGTCATCACATAACCTTGGTTATAAGGAATGAAACATAACCTGATGTTGTTTGGTTCAATTTAGGTAATACAATAAAACTTTGTTTATTTGGAAGTTTTAGTATATAACCTAGTATAATATTTTACCATATTACCCTTGGCTAAATATTAAATATTATATGCTTGTCCAAATTAAAAATAAAAAAATATGATGATATTATATATTTATTTTTACCTTGATTTAAGTGTAGAGAATTATATCAATCGTCGGAATCGATAATTTATGATTGTATTTATTAAAATAAAAATTAAATAAATAAGAGTTAAATAAAAATTAAATAGTAAGAGTTAATTAAAAATAATCTTAAAGATTTTTTTTAGAATTTTTAAAAAAATTTCAGAAATTTTCAGAGTTTTTTTTAGTTTTTATAGGGATAAATGGGATAAAAAGAAAGTATGTTTTAACTATCTTAATTAATTAAATCAGAAAATGTTTAATTTTCAATAATTTATTTTATATTATTATTAAGTCATGTTCTTCTTCCCTCATCTCGCCGTCGCCGCCGTTCCCGATCTCCCCTCTCTCTCGATCTCTTCTTCTCCTAAACTCACGCCAACGCCCTCTCCATCGTCACGAGCGCCGTCCTTCCCCAACGCATCACCGCCGACAACCTCCCTCGGTCATCACCCTTCCCTCGCCATGCGCCCCCCTCTTGTCGCCATCTCGGCTGACGGGAGCATATTGCCGGAGCAATATAGCCGCACTTCGATGTCGCTGATGCCGCACTTCGGAGGCACGCAACATCTTCGCTTTAGCGTCGCTTTCTCTTCTCCCTCTCTGCCGCACCGCCACTTCCAAACTTCTTCCATCCGAGCAATGAGTGAGATCGTCGGTGATGAAGGCTGAGTAGAGGAACGGAGGTTTGAGAAGGTAGAGGTCGATTTGCTTCTCTGTCATTTCCGGTTGCTCGTCGTTGCTCGCCGCCACCTCCGCTCGCTACTGCTCGCCTCGACTCATTGCTCGCTATCGCTTGCCACAACCTGGGCTTCAAAAAGAAAAAACAAGGGTAATTGTGACAGAAAGATTTCCTTAACCCCGGAATCGCAGAAAACCTTAGATTAGGGAGGTAATCAGATTCCGAGTTGCATGCCCCATTTGATGACGTTTTGCTGATGTGGCAGTAATACTGCATTACTTGGGAATTGATGATAATCTAAACCAAACAAGGTTATCAACGATAACCTTGGACAGATAACCAAGGTTATCACTGATCACCCTGAACCAAACGCACCCTTGGTGTCACGCCCAGACCAACCCAACCCAACCCATTTGCATCTGCGGTGAGCACAACCTAATATGTCAGGCCAACCATGGGTGACTGGCTCAACAGACACCTGTGTTAATGCTAATTGTTTATTTGGTGTATAAAATTTCTAATTTTCTTTTGCTATTGATATTTGGTTAATATGATTGTTAAATAGGTTGATCATAAGATTTATTTAATTTTATTCAGGCTTTAATTGTGTTTTACATTTATCATTAGTATACTTACCTGTTTAATCCAAACTTAAACCCAATTTGTTTAACACAATGGATCAAAATCTCCAACCTACATATGATTCAGTTAACCTATTTAATTAAATGAATTATACAAGTCAAAAAGGAATCATGGGACATGATTCATTTAATTAAATGGGTCTTAAAAGGTTTGCATGACATGACCTGTTCAAAACCAACAATTTATAACAAGGTCTGCCATGGTGGAGTTGATTCGCTATGGGTGGACTTACAAACTATATACTAAAATATTTTCTATTATGCAAATTCATAAAATATAATTTATATGATCTTATATTATAATTAATAGGATATTATAGCATATATTTGTAACTTATGTATTAGTTTATATATTTATAACATATAGATTAATTAATATAAATAATTAAATATTAATATACTTATATACAGGTCATAAATGGATTAACCCATCCATTTATTTGTGATCATAAATGAGACCTTATTTATTAACCAAACATGTTTAGCATAGATCCAAATCCATCAAAAATGTGGGTTAGGTCCTGTCGTGCAACTAGATTGTGTTAACTTTTCCCATGCATGCATATATTACATACACAATACTCCACCGATTTTGTGTCAAGTTTAGATATTTGACAAGTATACCCACCTAACTAAGCATGTAAGTTTAACATAGTTAAAATGGGATTGAATTCGTGCAATAGGTAAAATCACAAGTACCCATCTAACTACTATCCTTATCTTCATGTAACTATAGAAGTTTGTCAAACAACATAAAATGTCCCACACTTGATCATATTTTTTTTTGTGCGCTTATGTTCTTCGTGTTATGTGTGTTTCTCACATTCTAATAACTAGTTAAATAGCAGTATCACATCCCTAACAACTAATATCTGAGAGGTCATCACTTTCTAATTACATGTTAGTTTGAGTAGAAATGAGATGATGAAAAGATACAAAATAATGTCAAGACATGGTATGAGCTTCAACCAATGACTTAAAGAATAAGAACCTAGTAATATCATGCACATGAGGGCATACATATGTTCAAGCATTCACACTTATAAAAGGGCATGCTCAAGTAAGTAGAAAATGACTTGATGTCCAATAGGATATGCAAAAAAAATTCCTAATGTAATCACCATCTACACTGATGACTGTGCTAACTCTTTGGTTAGTTAAAAAGATAAGTTGACGCTTGTAACTTTTGATTATGAATAACATTAGGAGTTTTTTATTATGGATTTGGTGGTTATTAGAAGCTTCCATATCATTTCAATCCTTTTTATGCTTACCTACCACTCAGTATTCATACAGAGACTTCCTCTCTTCTTTATTTTCCATCATTCTAACCATTCTCCATTATACAACTAGCCGCTGGAATTATAATATTTGATATTGTGCAAAATAAGATGCAACACCAAGTGATAAGCACCAAGCAAGACCAATTTCAGTGGAAACAATTGATTTACTCCCATACTTATCCTGAGCAGTATAGAATGGCATTAAACTGTGAGTTGAACTTCCATTAAACAAAATGAGTACAGCAAATTGCAAGTGTAACAAACAAATATTTACAGTAAAATGAAAATGAAAAAAAACACGAACGCCAAGTAGTAAAAACCTTGTCAGGTCGAAGGATCTCATCCATTGTTATGTAAACCAGGTTACCATCACCAGCCCACTCAATGTAAGATGTCATGCCAGTTAAAGGCCTCCCTAAAAGAGTCCCTTTCTCAATATCCATGATATACACAGTATATATCTCATCGCCTTTAGTGTCTTCTGCATAGGCTACTAACTTGTTATTTGGGCTGACCTGAAAGGAACCAAAAGTCGACAACAATTAGAAAACCAGAGTGCAGCATAGTTTTATCAGATATTTATAGATCAATGAATATGCATACTTTAAAAGCGCAGATATTGTAGTAATCCTTCCCTTCAGACTTAATATTCTCATCCAAGACTACCTGCTCTTCGGGAGCTTCAGATCCCACGGGCATGATGTCAGTCACAGAAGGAACAGCACTATCTTTTATAGGCCGCCGGCAATGCTGAACATATTCCTTCCCTTCTAATGTTCTCTCATAGTAATAATATCCACCTCTCCTAATTGGGACTGTAATGTCATCCTCCTTGATCCTTCCTCTTATCTCAGAGTATAATATATTTTGATACTCTTTCACATCTGAAAATGATAGTCAGTATGTTAGCAGCTCAAAGAATGAAACTAATAAGGAATATCATGGTCTGCATTTATCTTCGTGATAGTTATTGCAGAAGTATGACAAGACAGGCAAGACAAAAATCAGGAGGATTTGAAGATTGTGTCAAGATTTAAACGGATGGTTCATATCCTCTCATGCCAACCTAGTAAACACAACCAACCCAAGCCCAGCCTGGACCTCATCTTGTTAGAATCCTGCCGTGTCAAGCATGGAACAAGCCTGTTAAACTCAATAACTTAATATTCTTTATTTTAAAACCATTATTTTTTATTCAATATTTGAAAAGTATATAAAAAATAACAAAGTTGTAAGTTGTATGAGGGATGAGAAGTAATTACCTCGTCCACAACACTTCTCCAAGACCCCCGATCAAGGTTTAAAATCTCGACCCGTGCCGAGGTTTCGGTCTCATACCGGAACGATACGGTTTCGGTATCGTATCGTGCCGTGCCGGTAGGGTTTCGGTAATTTTTTATTTATATATAATAATTATGAGATAAATATATTTATTGTGTATAATTTAAAAATAAATCATATATTAATTTTATATAAGTTATCAATTATTGAATAACTTAATATCGTTATAAAAATTAAATATAATTTTTTAAAGAAAATTAATCTATCAATAACTCGAATTAAACCTTACTAAGTTACTAATACTAAAACTTTATATGTTCTGGAGCAAAAATGCTAAAAGTAAAAAGTTCAATATCGTAATATTTATGAATCCAAATTTCAAATTTATTATAAGATAAAAAATATTATCTATAATGAATATATAAATTAACATAAAATGCTACTTTACATATAATAATTATATAAATTATTTATTTATTCATTTAATTAATTATTAATTTAAATAATATATATTTAAAAGGATAAAAATATCAGAATATTAATTAAATAATAAAACAGTAAATATATAAAATAATAAAAATATATCAAAATATAAATATAATTTTTTAGAAATTTTTTAAGGTTTTTTTAGATTTTTAATTTTTTTTAGAATTTTTAAATAATATTTGAAACATTAAAAATAAGTTTCAGAAAATTAATTAATAAAATTTATTTAATTTTAAATATATTTTTAAATATTATTTATGTGAGAAAATGTTTTATAAACATTTCCTCACAAAATCACGAGCCCTAGCGGGCGAAGCGAGGGCGAGCACGGGCGACGCGTGGGGAGGCGGAGGCGGAGGCGGAGGTTGTGTGTGCTCGTCAACTCGTCCGGAGGAGCTTCCGGCGGCGCCGGAGGAGTCTGGCGGAGCTTCCTGCGTCGCCGGAGGAGTCCGGCGACTCTTCCGGCGGCGCCGGAGGAGTCGCGACGCCCCCGGCGGCACCTGCGACGCGACGACGGGCCACGCGGCGTTTCTTCCTCGTGTTGGCGTTTCTTCCTCCGGCGCTTGCCGCCTCTGCCCATCGCCGCGTGACGCGAATCACCCGTGCCGCCCGTGCCAGTTTCGGATCTCCAGCGGAACGGTACGAATCGCCCCGTGCCGGACGGAACGGTACGAATCGCCCCGTGCCGGACGGCACGGGGCGAAACCTTAAACCATGCCCCCGATGCATTTGTGCTGTCATTATCATACAAATGATTTCATCACAACTTATGATCAACTTATAGTATTTTACAATCTCAATTGCACAACACATTAATGGGCCATGAGGTGAGGTCTATGAATGAGGTATGTCTCACTCTCTCCCCAAGCAAGTCACCGTCGGCAAGACAAAATTCAGGAGGATTTGAAGATTGTATCAAGATTTAATCGGATGGTTCATATCCTCTCATGCCAACCTAGTAAACACAACTAACCCAAGCCCTGGACCTCATCTTGTTAGAATCCTGCCATGTCAAGCATGGAACAAGCCTGTTAAAGTCAATAACTTAATATTCTTTATTTTAAAACCATTATTTTGTATTCAATATTTGAAAAGTATATAAAAAATAACAAAGATGTAAGTTGTATGAGGGATGAGAAGTGATTACCTCATCCACAACACTTCTCCAAGATCCCCGATGCATTTGTGCTGTCATTATCATACAAATGATTTCATCACAACTTATGATCAATTTATAGTATTTTACAATCTCGATTGCACAACACATTAACGGGCCATGAGGTGAGGTCTGTGAATGAGGTATCTCTCACTCTCTCCCCAAGCAAGTCAACGTCGAGATGTGGAGGTGAGGTGACAATCAGTAGAGATCGACCCAGAACAATTATGATCACTATCATGAATCAGATTCTCAGTGTTGAACATGAATCACGATGAGGACATGAATCTCAGCTAAGATCGTAAAGAGCATACTAATTTTGAATGAGGATGGTGGAGGAATGTTGTGAAAGAGAGGGTGAGGGTGGGCATTTATAGGCACTGTATAGGGGCATCTCGGGGCCAATGGGTTGAGTCTAACATGAAAGTCATGCCTGGCACGAGCTCATCACTTCAGGTGGTGCCTTACCCGACCCATGGATCATAAATCCTCCGCTTGGTTGGAGCAAAGCATGGCCCAGGTTAACAGGAGGGACCAAACTAGGATTGATCAGTGGCCGGACCCAATTGACACCTTTGATCTTGCACGAACAGAAATCTAAAATTTTTATTAGAAAGTAGTTTTCTATTTTTTTCCAGCCCCATAGCGATTTGCTCTGCTCCAGCCATGATTTCCCTAAGACTCCATGCATGTTCAACAAATGTTCAAAAAAATCAGATTTCCAATTTCTCTAACTCCCGGATCAAGACCAGTGCGAAAAAAACAAATGGATGCGCATCGGCACCGGGAGCGAGACCGTAAAGACTCACCGGACATAAAATGTTCGGTATATGCATTCTCCTCTTTCAGGTAGGCAAGAACCTCCGGGTCAGTTCGGGAGTCATCGCGAAGCCAGTAGTAGTTATCAACACGGACGTCGCCAAACATCTCCATCTCGTGCCTCACCTTCTTCGCCACCGGTGGTGTCGCCATGGATGGATTGCGGGCGGAGGAAGAGAAAGAGGAGAAAGCTCGTTGGTTTTCGCGTGAACAGTGAACGCAACGGACAGGGGAGGGATCGGAGGCGGCGAGGAGCAGAAGTAGGGCGGCGCAACGGCGGGTGAGGAGAGGGCAACGGCTGGAGAATGATCGCATGCGGAGCATTCATATGTGTTACTTAACGATGCGAAATGTCAAGGCACTTTCTAATCGCATGATTTTTATAATAATTGTATATTAATTATAAAAAAATATTTATAGAAATAAATTTATTAAAATAATTAAATAAAAGAATTTATATTCTAATGCGTAAAAATGAAAAGAGTCCAAAATGCTATTATTTGAATAATATTGTAGCGGCTATAATATTTCTAAATTAAAAAATATTTTATTAAGTTTATAAAAAAGAATTTAAAGTAATGAAAATCACGTCGACAATATCAAAAATATCTATAATAAATATTAATTATCTGTTGCAACTAGTATAGAAGTTAATTATTAATTACTATAACAATATAATAGGCATTAATTGCTACAAAATAATTTTAATAGTCGCTAAATGACTGTTATACCAATTTTATAGTAATTTTAATTTTTTAAATAATTTTAATTTAGTAACAAAATAATTTTTAACTTGTACAGATTAATTTTAACATTATATTAGTTACTCCTAACTATAATAATTCTTGTAAAAGATAATGTTGATAAAAAAATATAGGGGCACGTATTTTTAGATTTCAAACTTCATATTAAACGGGTGATTTTGATATTAAATTTTTGAAAAAAAATTATGATCTCAAAATTGATTGTTTATCTCTTTTTTAGTCCTAAATATTAAAAGTAATTATTTTAATATCATACAATGAAAGATATTTCAAATTTCTCTTTTTTTAAAAAAGTACGATTGAACATTATAATCCAATTGGGAAATTAAACCCTAGAGTTTTCTATTTTTAATTTTTTTATAGCTTAAACACTATAACCCAATTAGAAAGGTGAATCCAAAGATTTTTTTATTTTTAATTTTTTTTTTTAACTTAACACTATAACCAATTGGGGAAGTAAACCCTAAGAGTTTTCAGTTTTTAATTTTTTTTAGTTTCAATATTATAACATAATTAAGAAGGTGAACCCTAGACTAAAATAAAAATAAAATTTTAATTTTAGGACTAAATTTTTTTTTTAAATTTAATATTAAAATCGTCATTTAATACTCAAAATATATTTTTCTCACGCACACAATGGAGTCATTTTTTACTTAAAAAAAGATGAATATAATCAAGAGTTCTTTTTCTTTTTTTCAATTCTAATTAATTTTTATGATAGTACATATTTTATTATGATTACACTCAATATTTATTATAATAAATTATCTATGCATATTTTGGGTTTTTTTAGGCACGACAAAGGTATTTCTTATAACTAAACAAAAGTAATTTCTAGAAGAACAAAGCTTGATTTTGGGACTTTATGTAGATTCATTAAATCGAAAAGTTGAATCCAATCCACAAGCAGTTCAATCGATCAGTAGACGGAATGCAAGGATTAAAATAAAATATTTCTGTAACATCAAGAGTTATTAAAAAGTCATTGTCCACTTCACAACTTTATTTGTCTAATCAGGGGGCTTATGAGTTGATTGGGAAAGTGTGCGGCCGTGAGGCCTCACACAAGGTTGTGCCGTTGTCGTGTCGATCAGTAGACGGAATAATAAATTTCACCCGTATCATCCGGTATGATACGAGATGTTAAATTATAGGCTAAGCCAAAAAAATAAAAAATAAAAAAATATTTTAAGGCGCTCAATTTCATCCAATTAGTTTGAGAAAAAAAAATTAAATTTACAGTAAACAAATTAAATCTGAAATGATTGATTTGATCTCATAGAAATTTTTCATCGATCATCAGAGTAAATTGGGAAGCGCTCACGGTGGATAGTCTAGAAGTCCGTCTCAAGGTTCGCACCCCATTTGGAGAAAAAATTCCTGTAAAATACGTCGTAGTTGGAGATCGAACTGCGGATACCTGAGTTACTACTAGTTATCTTACCGTTGGCACCCGTTGCACTAGAGCCCCGGGGGCTCCAATTAGTTTGAGCAAGATCCATACAAACTCAACACCATTGTCATCGTACATCGATTGCAACCTACCTTTGTTAGGCAGACTTGAAAGAGATAGCATGATCATTATGTTGAGTATAAGTGAATGAAAAAGAGATTTAGAAAGAAAAGAGTGAATTATGAATGATATTTTAGTCCTACAATAGAAGTTTTCGGTATTGTTATTGATTTGTAATGTTGTGCATGCATGTATAATATGAACAAATAGATGAGGAGAAATTCTTTTTCACATGTGGGTGTGCAAGGGGTACAAATTCAAAGCTCGAATTTGCACTGAACCATGTAACTCGTGTACAAGCATAATTTGCGCCAATACTAGACATATCAAGACAAAATCTGCCAAAGTGAATGAACTAATATTTTGGCAATTCCTCCACCTTCATTCTCCGATTCTTTTCTCACAGCCGTGCATTCGCTTAAGATAATTGCTTGAAAACAGACCTTGATTTCTTCATTTTCCAACTCGGTGTTCCGCTCGGGAACAATTGGGCAGCATCTTTCCGACTCGACAGTCGGGTAACTTTGTACTTCACTCGGCGGTCCACTCGAGAGCAGTTGAGCAACGCTTCTTCCCGACTCGACGTCCACTACGGAATGCTCAACATCCACTCAATGTTCAACATTTGTAGTCAGGGATGACTCAAAGTAAGGCGATTGACTCTCGATTCGACGACTTTCCTCCTGACTTAACTGTGCACCACATTGACTTAGCGATCAACTCCCAACTCGATGATTTTCTTCCCGACTCAAGTAGTCACTTGGATTATCACTCAGAGTCGGTAGGTGGTGAACTCAACAACATTTGGCATAACCAGTCTCGCTAACTGTCTGAGGTTATCTGCTTAAGTCATCTTGTCAAATAAATTTAGTTTGATTTGGTGTAATTTCAATTCAGCTAAGTCCCCAAAATCTCCGATAAATTGTTCAACTCATTATTCAAGAGTTTTTATGTTCTTTGGAGAAGATGAAGCGCTGAAAATTTTATATGATGGTGAAAGTAACCTTAATCTAGACCCAACCATGGGCCGAGTCCACCCCGGACCTAGCCCGGGTCAACGGGTCAGGTGGTCCGTTGACTCGGTTCGTCAAGCTGAACCGGAACTGGCCCGGCATCCAGGATGCTGGGCCGGTTCCGGTTCAAGGGAGGGGGGGATCGCCTAACCGGCGGTTCGAACCGCCATTCCAAAGGCACCGAACCGTCGATTAATCGACGGTTCGGAGCTGTTGGAGATATTTTTTTATTTTTTTCAACGGTTAAAATCATTTGAGCCTTTTTTGATCAATGACTATAATTTAGTGATCGTTATGATCCAAATTCTATAAATAGGGAGTTCAGTTCATCATTTTCACACATATCTTCTCTATTCTCATTCTCAACTTCATATTCTTTACGAGTTTTCGGCTTCATCTTTCGACAATAATGGAAGGTGGTCACGGAGCTTCATCATCTCAATCTCGGAGGGGAAAAGAAATAGCGTACGAGGATCTCAACATTCAAATTCAATTCACCGATGATGAGACCGAGGCTCAGCCTCAACATCTTCCGATGCCCGAAACGCAAGGAAGTACCGATGCAATTACTTCTAAGGTTCGGGAAAATCCTCCTTTAAAATCTTTTATTTTCACTAAACATTTTGAGAAGGTCACACTTCCGTCGGGATAATTGCGTGCAAAATATGTTAGGAACTTACCGTCAAGCTAGAGGGGGTGAATAGCTTTCATTCAATTTTCTACCTACAACGTTAGCATGCGCAAGCAGAAATACTAAATAAAAACTAAAACAATGCTAACACAAATCAATCCACGTGGTTCGGAGATGACACTCCTACTCCACAGCTGTCCGTAAGGTGGACGATCCCCATCCTTCGGTGGATGATTCCCCGGAGCACCTCCGGCTAGCTCTTGTCGCTCCTTGTGAATGGAGAAACCTCACCACAACTTCTGGACAATCCCTGAGCAATGTAGGCTACTAACAATCTTTACCCAAGCAAGTTTCGCCAAGAAGAAACAACCATAAACGAGCTCCCTTAAATAGAGCTCGAGGCTGAAAAGACCACTGCTAGTCGAGTAGTCCATTACCAATCGACTGATCCCACTTAGACTCGACTGTTACAGCCTAAGGTTCGATTTTCCAAGTGCCATCAGTCGACTGGTCCAGTACCAGTCGACTAATCTTTATGTGGTCTTTACCAGTCGACTGCCCAAGCACCAATCGACTGGTCCACTTCCACACCTAAGGTTTCCCCTTCCCGAGTACATTTCTCTCAGCACTTGAACCCTAGGATTTCCCGAGTACATTTCACTCAGCATTCGTAACCTCACGACCTGGTTGACTCTTCACCCAGTAGCCTCGATCTGTTGCCTTCGCGCTCTCTTCGTCTTCGGCTCCCGTCCCTCAGATGCGCACACAAGCCCTCGGCTTGCCTCCATGTCATCCTTCACGCATGCCTCGAAGTCCACGTCCCTCGGCTCATCGTTCCTGCTCCAGCAGCCTCGATCTGTTGTCTTCAAGCCCTCTTTGACTTTGGCCCTCGTCCCTCAGATATGCACACAAGCCCTCGGCTTGCCTCCATGTCATCCTTCACGTACGCCTCGAAGTCTGCTTCCCTCGGCTCATCATTTCTGCTTTGTCCATGGTCCCTCGGATGTGCACACAAGCCCACGGCTTGCCTCCATGCCACCCTTCACCGCACCTGAAGACATCCAACCAAGTCTATGTGTATCCTGCAAACCTGCACACTCACATACACATATTAGATCACAATTAAACCCTAACTTAATCATATTGACACACACATCAAAACCCATGATCCTCCAGATCATACTTGGGTCGGTTGTCCCAACAATCTCCCCCTTTTTGATGTGTGACAATATATTTAAGTTAAAACAACAACAATTGAAAATTATAGATATAACAAAAAAACAAGAGGCAACCTCCCCCTTAACCTATGCCCTCCACATAATTTTCAATTTTCCACAACACCAAGTTAAGTCAAACCTAACTTAACACCACAAGTTCTCCCCCTTTGACACCATCAAAAAGATTGCCCCAAGCAATCCTAACCCTAGTGTCAAAAAGAACCCAAACTATTTCTGAAAGACCCTCAAAAATCAACAACCAAAATGATCAGTCGACTGATCCAGCATCAGTCGACTGGTGCCTACATTTTGTAAACCTACAGGAAGATCAGTCGACTCCCCAGGGGCAGTCGGCTGATACTGCAATTTTGAATTTTTCAGCCCAAATTCAGAAACCCCTAGAAAATTCCACAAAATTTGGAAAAATTTGAAACTTTGCAAGCATATTTGTTAAAGTATATTCTACCCTAGAAAAATATAATTTTGTGAAAAATATCAAATATGCTTGACTTTTGACACAAACTCCAATTCTTTGGAAAAACCATTGTTTTGTATCAACTTCCTATCCTTTACTTGATTCTATGTGTTTGCCAAGCCTATCTTATACCATTTCAAACATAAAATTATTTTTAAATCCCCTCTTTTCTTTATATATATTCGCAAGATAAGGTACATGATAAAAACCTCCCCCTTTTCATCTCTTAATTCATATATATGCACATGAAACCTTCCTTATGTAGGATCGGGTCGACCGGCTAGAGGGGGGGGGGGTGAATAGACGGTTTATGAAAAATAAGCACTAACACTCGTCTTTAAAAAGAAATAAACTTGGTTGCAACAGAGTCGTTGCTTCCAAGGCAGTTGATGCTCAAACAGAAACTCCTTAAGGCGGAGAAGCCTTTACAGTTGTAGCACAGAGAAAGCTTAGAGAGAAAGAGAGTTTACAACTTAATGAATTAAATGATTGATTTCTAAAGCAAAACCTCTAAGTCTATTTATAGCCTAAGAGAATAAATCTGGATTGTTGATTGTTGATCACTTTTCTCTTGGTCGTTGATCCATGGATGCAATCTGGATGGTTGATCTTGGATGGGATTAAACTGCATCCATTGGATTTGATTAAAGGATAATGTAACATTATCCTTTAAGTTTTAATTGTTTTAATTAAAACTTTATCTTTCGTTCCTCGAGATGGCTGTTATCTCCATATCGCTGTTATCATGTATAAGTAGCAATCTCGGCAATACTTAACAGTCATCGCCCTTCATCCCAAATGGTTAGTGGCTTGGTGTTTGTTGGTGAGGACGTGGGTTTGATCCTTCTTGGCACCAAAATTATTTTTTCATTTCTTTTTGGCGCTTGGACTAGTCTTTTTGATTCTTCGTCTTCTGGGTGATTTCCGTCCAACCGAAGTTAGGCTCACCCGAACCCGACTCCGGCCCTTCGCCCCTCGAGCATACTTCCTCCCGGCTTTTCGTCCCTCGGACGTCGCGCACGTCCTTCTCGTTCCACCGGCGTACTCTTCCGCAGCTTCCGCATCCCTCGGATTGCACCGAGCCCGTCGGCTCGCTTTCCCGCGCAATCCTTCTCGTCCGCCACGTCTTACGCTCGACTTCCTCCGTACCTAGGCTCCTGTACACTTAGCAGAGGGATCAGTAAACCAACAGGACCCAACTAACTTGGTGGATCACATCAAAACTAACCGGGGCACCAACAATCTCCCCCTTTTTGATGTGTATCAATCCAAGTTCAGTTAGGGTTAAACCAAAAAAAAATAAGGAATTTAGTAAAACTAAATTAAGCAGTTAAGCATGGGAAAAAAAATTTTGCAATCAATAACCACAACCTCCCCCTAAACTTAAGCTACTCTCCCCCTTTGATCACAGCAAAAATGGGGCACAAAAAATAGGGAAAGGAAAAAATATGATTAGAACTTAAAAAAATGTGAAACATTTTTTTGAGCCGTGAATAGATTAAGTGCATATCACCGAAATTTAATTTTTGAAAAAAAAATTTTCAAATATTTTTTTAAATTAAAAAATACGAATTTCAATTAAAAATTTATAGAAATTAATTTGTCCATTAGAAAATTTTAAAAATTTTTGTACAGGTGGAAGATAAAATTATTGCTTTTTACAAAAATTTCCAAATTAAAATCTATTTTGTATATTCAAAAATAAATCATATAGTGGCAGAATAAAAAATTCAAAGATATATTTTTAAAATTCAAAAATCTCATAAAAATTTAAAAAAATTTACCAAGTTTAATTGACTATGTGTAGATCTAAAAAAAATCGGTTCTTGCAGAATAAATTAATTTTCTATTTGTAAAGTTAAAAGTTTACTTTTCAAATGAAAAATAATAGAAATTCAAAATTTATCAAAAAAAAAATTTTCAAAATTTCACAGTAAACAAATAAGATACTCTTGTATCAAGTAAAAATAGAAATTGAATTTTGTAAGAAAGTCTAGGTGAAAAAAAAAATTTCAAAAGAAACTTCATCATAAAATGTGTTAATCTATTTCTAATTTTGCAAGAAAAATTATGCAGTAATATAAAACTAATTCAAAATTGATTTTGGTATCCAAAATAGATTTCTATTGAGAGGATTAACTAAAAATTTGGATGGAATGTAATTCTTTGGTACCTTTTTAAATTGGCCTTTATGGTTTTTAAAATACCAATTCAACATTTCAGGATAACTATTTTTCTTGTGTCGCAAACAGACAATATCACATTCTAATTTCTCAACTCAATTTTTCAGATCAATATTTTCATTTTTTAATTTAGAATTTTCTTTTTCTAATCTGCAATTAGATTTGAGCAAGGCTTTAACACCAGCATACAATTGATCATGAGGAAGAAAACAAACCTCACTTACCGGATCGCTTTCGAAAAGCGAGGTTCCTTCTTCGTTGTCGCTTTCTGATGTCGCTCCCCCTTCAACACTGCTCCCTCTTGATGACTTGCCATCAGCGCAAGTCCCGCGTACTCTTGAACTTCTGATTCGTCCGACGAGGTCTCGTCCCAGGTGGCCTTCAATGCCTTCATTTTCTTTGGCTGGTTTTTTATTTTGGGACACTGATCTTTTAGGTGTCCCTCCTCGTTGCAGTTGTAGCATCGGACAGTTCGTTTTTTCGGAGACCGCCTTTTCTTCTGCATTCTCGAAAAGTTATTAGCTTTAAAAAAACTTTTAAACGAACTTACTATTTACGTTGTCTCGTCGTCCGTCGAGGATTCTGACTCCTTCTCCGTTCTCCTTGTGTTTAGGGCCAGATTCTTCGTCTTTCTAGATCCTGCCCACCGAGATTCATGTAATTTGAAAATGGAAAACATTTCATCTAATGTACTTACCTCTAAATCTTTGGAGATGTAATAAGCGTCGACGATTGAGCTCCACTCCTGGGTCCTTGGGAAGGCGTTGAGGGCGTATCGAATGGAGTCGCGATTACTTACCGATTCGCCGAGTTGGGTGAGTCCGGAGATTAGCTCCTTTATTTTGGCATGAAGTTCAGCCACCGTTTCTCCTTCCTTCATTTGCAGGTTTATCTGCTGGTTCTGGAGGAGATCCTTTCTTGCTGATTTGGCTTCAGAGGTACCCTCATGAAGTTCTAGGAACTTCTCCCATAATTCTTTTGCGGAGTGGTAGTTGCCGATCCAGTTTACCTCTTGAGTAGGCAAGACTGTTAGGAGGTGGAACTCGGCCTTACCATTGGCAACAGATTCCGACTGCTCCTTCTTATTCCACAAGCTTTCTTCTTTTTCATCCCCATTCGCATCTTTAGGAACTGCAAAACCATATTTTATGGATAAAAGAATATCAAAATCTGTACGAAAAAATACCTCCATTTTTTTCTTCCAGACGGTGAAATCCCCTTCGAATTCAGGTGGATGAATGTGCGCGCCGGCCATCGTCTTGTTGCTTTCTCAGGCGATTAGTCCTTCAAAAGCGAACCCGCTCTGATACCACTTGTAGGATCGGGTCGACCGGCTAGAGGGGGTGAATAGACGGTTTATGAAAAATAAGCACTAACACTCGTCTTTAAAAAGAAATAAACTTGGTTGCAACAGAGTCGTTGCTTCCAAGGCAGTTGATGCTCAAACAGAAACTCCTTAAGGCGGAGAAGCCTTTACAGTTGTAGCACAGAGAAAGCTTAGAGAGAAAGAGAGTTTACAACTCAATGAATTAAATGATTGATTTCTAAAGCAAAACCTCTAAGTCTATTTATAGCCTAAGAGAATAAATCTGGAGCAGCAGCAGGCACAGCCTCCTCATCCACATCATCATCTGAACTGGAGGAAGCAGGACGTCAACACCAGATCATCACCCCCTGATGTTTCTCGATCCCAACCAAAGAGAGCTGTCGAGACCCTATCTGGTCATAGTCCTTAGACAACTCATAAATCTGACCCTTGGTGACTCTAACCCCTCTAGACCGAAAGAATTCGGTCAAAATATGACCGAATGACATGTACAACTTTCTATTAACATCATGGAAAAAAATAGACAATTGATGCGAATACCTGGCGGGCGAAGTCTATGTCAAGTCTCCTCTCTAGAGTATACATTAACACCAAGTGAGGTAACCGAATTTTTGACCTCCCCTTGGTGACAATCGGAAGAATGTAGTCTAGGACGATTTTATACAACACATTACTAACTGGACTCATGTTTTTAGCTACAAAGATACGCTCCCGAGGACATCG
The DNA here is from genome assembly GCA_024364735.1 of Boesenbergia rotunda. Classification (NCBI taxonomy): domain Eukaryota; kingdom Viridiplantae; phylum Streptophyta; class Magnoliopsida; order Zingiberales; family Zingiberaceae; genus Boesenbergia; species Boesenbergia rotunda. The sequence continues at coordinate 741,831 of JAGFNQ010000388.1, forward strand.
AGATCTGTCAAAATAATACTTGTGGATCAGATTTATGGTGACGTTGGGCAAAGTCAAAGGCTCAATGACAGTGGGGAAACATGTAAACTTGTTAACCGAAACTCTACACCCTAAGAATGAACCTAATACTGCAGGTGTGAAAGGAATGGTAACTCCCTGTACCATAGACTCGTATGCCTCGTTCTAGGTATCAGTACATGTAAGATTGACATAAAACTCCTTACATAGGTCAAAATTAGCAAAATGCTGACAATATAGTACTAGTTGTTCTAACCCAAAGTACGTGATTATCTCGATAATGTGGGGGGTGATATCCTGGAAATAAGCTTGGTTGAGATAGTGATGTTAGCAATATGAGAGAAGTGTCCTAAGGTAATCGCCTTATGATTGTAATCATTTACTTTAATAAATGAAAATTCACTATTTGAGTATACATGTTTGTGTATTTGATTGGGATCTTAAACTCATTTACTGAATGTCCGCAATACAATTCACAGCATGAGAGAATTTGTGATGGATTCACAACTAGTGATTATCTCTACATGTGCAATTGTGAAGTATTGAAAATATCCCTAGTCGATGAATTGATAAATACGGACACTATCAATTCTGTTGAGACTAGCATGGGTTATTCTCTAATCAGCTGATTCTCACTGGCTGGTGACATTGGGATGTCCGGAGATAAACATGAATGCTAGTTAAGGGAACTAGTTCATTGGAGTGACTGGCTGTAAAACTTCACATGGTAGTCTACATATAGACATGTCAGTGAAGTTCTTACTACAGTTTAAGTGCGATGTTCCTTTGACTTGCAGTGTTCAAGTCATCTTGGTCATGGAGACTTATACTTTAACATCTTAAGCAAGCATCTCCAAGGAGGTGTGGACCCAGGATGATTGGGTATAAGCCGAAGTGCCCGAAGATGTTTGAACAGCCTACAAAGGATTCACCACTCCTTGCGAGGAGATGTATACCCAAGGCCTATCGTCGGATTGTTACTCAAAGCCTCTGGCCAGAGCATGACATGTTCAGAGTATGAGTCTCTTAAATACATGAGAGTAATTAGAATCCAAAGGACGAGAGAACGTTACTTGGGCTAGGTGTGACGTAGTCAGCCTAGTGGGGACTGACACGCATAGACCATGTCCTGAACCAAGTGGGTATAAGATGGTGAAGGGAATGAGGCACGACTCATTATAGCTGCTGAAGGGTTTCAGAATAATTTTTGAGGTCAACCGTTGATCTTTCGATTAATTGGGGATCATGATGTACTACTAGGTGCCACTCATGATCGTTCTATAATTGATTAATTATAGACGGCCAACATAAATCGAAAGCCTATTTAGTCACACGCACAACGAGTAATCCGAGGGATTTAAAACGAGTTGAAAATTGGATTTTCCGATCAAGAGAAATAAGTCGAATCTGAATTTTCAGAGACGCATCGGAAGCTAAAAATGGCTAAGTCTTTTGAAGGCTTATTGGACGAATTAAATGAGTTTAATTCGTAAGGGTCTCGGCTTGGTATGGCCGGCCAAAGAGGGTGCCCACCCTCTTTGGTTTGGCCGGCCACCACATGGAGGGAAACCAATTTATTTGGTTTAAATTATAAAATAAATCAAGTGCGATTTGTTTTATAAAATTATGGATGAATAAATTGATATAAAGAAATTTATATAAAGAAATTTATTCTTTTTATGGAAATTAAAATGAACCATGGATTGGTTTATTTTATTTTATAAAATCAATTATGAATTGATTTTTTCATGATAAGAAAAATTTATATAATAAATTTCTTATAAATTTTATTCCATAATAAAAGGAGAGATGTGTTTGTTTTTATTATAAATTTAGTTATAATAAAACTTGGCATAACGGAATAATTCATAAAAAAATTTATAGGATAAATTTCTTATGAAAATTTATTCCGTTAAAAGGGAGACTTGGCAATGGAGAGGCTACTATATAAAGGAACCAAAGGCAAGCCTTGAATTCCAATTAATCAAGAGATTAAGAAGCTCTCTCTCTCTCCCTTATTCTCTCCCTCTCTCTCTCTAGGGTCGGCGCCCACTTTCTCTCTCTAGGGCCGGCGCCTTCTCTCCTCCCCTAGGGTCGGCGCACCACCTAGGGTTGCCGTGAGCCTCCTCTACCAAGAAGGTGACAAAGAAGAAGAAGAAGCGGATCGCAACTCCTTCCTCTCCCGGATCTTGATTCCGTTACTTGGTGGTTAGTCTTCCATCTCCCTCTCTTGATATTCTAGTTGTGCCTTTGGAGAATCTAGTAGTTCTCGTCGGCACAAAACTCGTGGCTTTGCGAAGTCATCCCGAAGAGAACTCGGCGTGGACGCGAATAGAGGCGGAGCTTCCAAGGGACGCTACGGTTGGATCTCGTCCCTTACTTCGAGTTACGCGAGGTAACGAGTAAATTAGTTTACTTTCTGCAAAATTTTAATTTATGATCATGTCCGCACATCATAAGGTCACATGCTAGATACGTGGTTAAAAATAATTTGAGAAATTATTTATGCTAACTCTTCCGCTGCACGTGTAGCGGCCCCGCCTCTATGGTCCCCGCAGGCAACCCTCTAGGCCGGCGACCCTACGGTCTTCCCACTCCTGGCAGTGGGTTTTTGCCTTCCCAGGATTCGAACTCTAGACCTCCAGGACAAGTACAATAGTTCCTGAATCCTGGTACCAATTGAGCTACAGCTCAATTGGTACCAGTAGATATGGCAACGGTGTGAGTCCATAAACTCAGCGAATACCCAGTAGATATGCATAGTATGTTATAATAACAATAGAAGCCTACGCTGATACAACCTCCTATGAACAGTAGGAAGAAAGGGTATACTGAACATACTGATTAAAGATACATACCAGAATCCATCTATCCTGCAGAGGGTGAAATAAATCCCTATGGAACAAGTATAACATATAAACCAAGGTATACAGGTATCCAGTATATGCATGTCAATCAAGTGCAGCAAATAAATGCAGCAAACATAATCAAGTGCACAATGCATCGTATGCATATGATGCAATGTCATGGTCACCCCCTAACACCAGTCAAGTCACCGAGACAGGCGATACTGTGTCGGCCGAGTGGGTAGAGCTGTGACACTGTACGCACCCTGCTATCACTGCTCCTGAGTGACCGAGTGGACAGGATGCTGGTGGAGTGAACACTCCGCCCCATATATATATGGGGGAGATATCTCTCTCATCTTCTCTGGTCTATGGGAAGAGAAGGGATCCCTGCTTGCTACCACGCTCCAAAACCACTACCCATGAGCGGTGGAGCGGAGCAATACAGAGCAAATGCACACACGCTACGGTATCCACTAACCCATGAGTGGCCGTGTGTGCCTATCATGTGCCGGAAAACGATTAGGCTCAACCACAAGGGAGTCGCTGATCGCCGGCATGCAACAATGCAAGGATGGTGCATGATAGATACTCATACCGCCCTCCCAAGTCCTCAGTATACTAGGTCTCGGTCTGAAATCCTATAACAGGAAATACAATTAACCTACAAGGTATACTGGCCGAAAACTACATATCCCTCAGGGTCAAAGGCAGGACATACATCACGATCTCTAAGCATACATCTAGATATGACACTACCTAATACTGTATGAAACTAACAGCATAATAACTCAGGGATAACTAACAAGTATCCAGAACGGACATAACAATTAAGGGATAACTAACAAGTATCCAGTATAGACATGATAACTCAAAGATAACTAACAAGTATCCAGGACAGGTATAGTAACTCAGGGATAACTAATAAGTATCCAGAACAGATATGATAACTCAAGGATATCTAACAAGTATCCAGGACAGGTATACTAACTCAGGGATAACTAAATAAATATCCAGAACATGAATAATAACTCAGGGATAATAGATAAGTATCCAGAACATGAATAATAACTCGGGGATAACTAACAAGTATCCAGAACATGAATAATATCTCAGGGATAACTAATAAGTATCCAGAACATGAATAATATCTCAGGGATAACTAACAAGTATCCAGAATAGGCATAGTAACTCAGGATAGCGTATAAACTTACTGCTATCTATAACAGACAATACATAGCAATATGACAATATCTAAAAGATAAGTCAAAGGGTACCCGCCTCAAAGTGGAGTCCGTATCAAATGAGAACCTCCCATCCAATAGTCAGCCATGATCAGTGTCCTGTATCAAAGGACATAAGTTTAGCTATCAAACAATTACTAAGTAGCTAAACAAATCCCCAAACTTCATTAAGATTATCCCACTCCTCGTATTTCATTTAATTTCCTAATTAAATGATTAGTCCTTGCTAACTTTGGAGTTCGGTTTCGAGTTTAGGTTCATCCAACCCCTATCAATAGACGATTCAATGGACCTCCCATGGCAACCCAAACCTTTGCCACCTCAAATCAAAGTCACACACATAGAGTTCCCACATTAGGAACATGCCACAATTAGAAAGATTATCCAGATTAATAGATATTGATTGCCACAAACATTATCCTCTCTACAACTCATGCATCGTAACCTGCAATAAAACCACCATACGGAAACTAACAACTCACCATCTCAACATAACAGATCTAATCGAATAGCATACTCCAACAACAGAATCTAATCCCAATTTGAAATCAATTCATCCCTACTAATAAAACCACACACACATATCCGTTTCATCCAAGATGAACCACCAATCAAATGACATAATATAATCCAAACAAAAAAAACTCCCAACCAGAATAAGGAAATCACACCACACAGTGCTATTGATCTAAACCAAAACAAACCACCACACAGCTCATGGTAGCCACATCAACACCTAAAGTTCATGAGACAGCTAAACCCTAGCCCAATCGATCCTCATAAATGAACAAAGACACTGAACTGAGCAAAGCAAATTCAAAACCTCAAACTCTCAAATCTCAATCAGATTCCTTCCACCACGAAACTGTACAGAAGAACAGAGTTCAAGGACAAGAACAAACCGAGACTTGATCAAAATCCCCAAGAGCTCAAAACTCCAAGAACAAAATCAACATAAATACCTCAATCTGATAAGAACCCAATTCGAACACATTCAAGAAGTAATCTAGGGTCTTGAATCAGACCACACAACAACCAATAGCATACGATACCAACTGATTAAAGCCCAACTCAGTTTATAACAAACAATCCAAGCATAAAAACCAAGAAGCAACTACCGATCGAAATCCAACTCTCGGTATCAAAGAAAAACCCAAATCTGGAAACCAATTTGAATTACACAAACCATCCGGATCTATACCAATAGCATCAACCATTCAAACATAATCCAAATCCAATGGCATGGGACGAAATCTACAAAATCAGGCTAGACTCCAATCGAGATAGGGATGATCCTTTTACCTGAGCCTTCATTGATGGGAATCCTGCCCCCAAACCCCTATCTGATCCACCGCCAGTCAATCCTCTAGATCGCCCTCCGATTGGGCTCCGGTGGCGGAAAGGAGTCGTCGGCTCTAACAGCAAGACCAGCTCGTGCGGCGATGGCTCTAATCGACAGAGGATGGCGTCGTTGGATGTGCTTAGCTACGGGCGAACACGAGGAGAAGAGTGTGCCGACGACGAAGAAGAGTAGTGGTAGGAGTGGTGGAGGCGCCGGCGTCGAAGGGGGGAAGAGGAAGGCGAGGGACTCGAGTGGAGGAGGTGGGCTTCGGTTTCGATCGGGCAAAAGTGGCGTGCGGGCGAAACCCCGAGCCCTAACAGCCCTTTATTCGGGTCTTTTGCATTTAAGCCCCCTTAGGTCTAGGATTTTAAACCCTTAAACCCTCCAACCTTTAATCTATCAAGATTTAGCCCTTAACTTTAAAACTTTCAAGTGTATAACCCCCTCTCAAACTTCCAACATGCCAACCTAGACCCTCAGTTTAGGTTTTCATTCACTCAAACCCCTGTTAAGTTTCGGAAATCCTAAACATCTCTGATAAATCACCGAAAAATTTTCTAGTCCAGATTTTGTGTCGCCGAATTTAACAGCACGTAATTAAATTTAAAATTTATGAACCCGTATCCTTGTCAACATGCACCCGGTCCCAACAGTGGTATCAGAGCCGGTTAGTGTTCGACATAATCATATAATTGTTTTGCGGAAAACTTTATCATGATCTCAATTTTAGAAAATTTTCCAATTATGATAAATTTTAGATTTAGGAATTTCAAAGTTTGAAAATCCTCATGAAATTTCGCAAACTTTTGAAATATCCTAGTTTCTGAAATTTTATGATAATTGTGAAAACTTCCCATCTTTGGAAACTTTCCAATTTTGGAAATTTCCTATTTTGGAAATTTTTCAATTTTAGAAATATGTAAGTTTTCTTTGTACCAGAAACTTACAATTATTCTGAAAACCTATTATGAAATCTCGCAATTTTGAGCACTTTCTTTCAAGAAAGTCTAGACAAATTTATGGATCATTAATTGACAATTAAATTCGAATTGGTTTTAAATTATTAACAAAAGTCTTTATTTTGGATTGAGCCTCGGGGAGTCGTCCAATTTAAAGTTAGTTGTTGTAATTTAATTTCCTATTTTGAATAAAATTGTCATATTTAATTTGGTTACGCCTCGGGGAGCGGACCAAATTAGATTTACGACAAATTTCTTTTCTTTGGGTATCTGAGCCTCGAGAAGCCACCCTTAGAAAATAATTTGTTGTAATTAATTAATCCATAAATAAAATATGTGATCAAATCTTGGAAATTTAGGATAATTTTCTTATTTGATTTAAGAGGTGATGCTCTTACATATTGTTGTCTCCAAAATTAATTAGGAAAATGGTTTCATATAGAGTTTTCTTAAAAGAGATTTTCATGAAAATAATATGTGGTTGAATTAAGGGAATCTGTCTCTTAATTTAATAAGATTTGATTTAGAGAAATCAAAGTCTTAAACATATTATTTCCGAAATTGATTATGACAATTTAGGAAATTGTTTCCCAAAACAATTCCTTGAATAAAGTATGAAATTAGAATTAGGAAATTCGGTTCCTAATTCAATTAATGAGACTTGATAAATTAAGTCACATACATACTTTATTAAGGAAATCGTTAGTCATGACATAATTATATGTCATGAATGTGCTTTGAAAAGAAAGGATGAGACCCAAAACCCCTTACAAAATATTAAGGCTAACACCTTCCATTAATATGGTTAGAACCGGAGTTTTGTTTCTCGTTTGGGTTGATGGACACATCCATGCCCGGCTTGAACCTCAACATGTTCAAACCATGGAATTAGTTTATGAATAATATAGTTGGAGTCAGAGGTCAATCCTTAGTTTTGGTTGTTGGACACATCCAAGCCTGACTAATCGGTTGAATGAGCTCCAACCATATTAAAACTATTTCTTGATTAATGGGTCAGCCTTAAGCTTGGAGCATCGATTTGTTGTGTCACAGCCAAGGTCGATGTAAAGAGAGGTGCAGTTGGGTGCTATGTATATTGTTGCATACTTGTTAATGAGTTAACAACCCAATGATTTATGCAAACATTCAATTAGTTGATAGCATAAAGTGATAGTTACATATATGTGATATGTAATCGGTGTAATTACCTACCTTCATAGCTAAGAATAACTTGATGGTCACAGCCATGGTTGTTCTTATCTATGGTTGGATATCAACCTATTTGGAGATGTTCCTATGATCTCCCGAATTGATAAAAAGGATTATTCAATTCGATAAATAAATAGGATTTAATTAATGTATGTTGATGCATTCTTTATCATTCTTCTCACATAAGCTCAATTTGTATTTCTAGGATAATCACTCGATCATGTCTTCTCTAAATTTGCGTTCCATTTTGGACACCAATAAACTGACTGGGCCAAATTTCATGGACTGGCTTCGAAACCTGAAGATAGTCCTCAAGGCAGAGAAGCTTGCTTATGTCCTTGAAGATCAACTTCCCAACCGTCCTCCAGAAGATGCAACTCCGGACCAGTTAGTGGCCTATCAGAAATATGTGACCGATTCTGAACTTGCGAGTTGCATCATGCTAGCCTCTATGGTACCTGAGCTGCAAAAGCAGCATGAGCATATGGATGCTTATACCATCATCTTCTATCTTCATGAGTTATTTGAAGAGCAGGCGAGATCCGAAAGGTTCGAAGTCTCCAGACTCCTCTTCACCTCTAGGATGCAGGAAGGCACTTCTGCCTCACAGTTTATGTTGAAGATGTTGGGGTATATTAAGCGACTGAGCACACTCGATTTTGCAATGGATCATGAACTAAGTATTGACTTAATTCTGCATTGTTTTCCCAAAAGTTATTCACAATTTGTGATGAACTATCGGATGAACAAGCTGGAGACTACCATTCCTGAGTTGATCAACCTGCTGAAGACTATAGAGCCTTCTGTAAAGCAGGATCAGAAGACGGTACTGTTAGTTGGTTCCTCGAAGAAAGGTTCTAAAAGAAAGACCAAAGAACAGAATAAGGGAAAGAAGAAAAAGGCCAAAAAGACTGAAAAGACACCAAAAGGCACTTGCCATCACTGCGGCAAGGAGGGTCATTGGCGAAGAAACTGCAAGGTTTATCTTGAGTCCTTGAAGAAGAAGGCATCCGATGCCCCATCCTCTTCAGGTATCTTCGTTATTGAATGTCACTCTATTTCCTCAAATACCTGGGTACTTGATACTGGGTGTAGCTCACATATATGTAATGACATACATGGGCTAAGGAATAGAAGAAGACTCGTCAAGGGAGAAGCGAATTTGCGAGTTGGAAATGGAGCAAAGATTGCTGTTGTTGCCATCGGAACATATTTGCTAAAGCTCCCTACTGGACGTGTCTTAGAATTGGATAATTGTTATTTGGTTCCTTCATTAATAAAGAACATTGTATCTATTTCATGTTTGAATGAAAAGGGTCATCATTTAACTTTTAGTAACAATTGTTGTTACATAACTTTAAATGACGTTCTTAATGGGACTGGAACTTTGTGCAATGGTATCTACTCGTTAGATTTATCCGGTGACGTTTTCAATATCGAAGTTAGCAACAAACGTGCTCGAATATATAATCGAATAGACTCCTACACATGACATTGTCGTCTTGGCCATGTAAGTAAGAAACGCATGACCAAATTACACCGATGTGAAATTCTGGAATCATTTGAATCCGGTTCATTTGATACATGCGAATCATGCTTAAAAGGCAAGATGATCAAATTACCCTTTTCTGGAAAAGGTAATCCATTGGGAGAATTGCTTGGTCTAATACATACTGATGTATGTGGACCAATGTCAACTCTTGCACAAGGAGGCTATAGCTACTTCATTACCTTTATCGATGATCACTCACGATTCGGGTATGTGTTCTTGATGAATTACAAATCTGAAGCTTTTGAGAAATTCAAAGAGTTCAGAAATGAAGTAGAGAAACAGCTTGGCAAAAGTATTAAAATACTTCGATCCGATCGGGGTGGTGAATACTTAAGTCAAGAGTTTCAAGATTATCTGAGGGACAATAGGATATTGTCCCAATGGACTCCGCCGTATACACCACAGCATAATGGTGTATCTGAGAGGCGCAACCGAACCTTGATGGACATGGTTAGGTCTATGATGAATCATGCAACTCTTCCAAAATCCTTTTGGGGCTATGCACTTAAGACAGCTGTTTACTTGCTAAACAGAGCCCCGACCAAGGTAGTCTCTACTACTCCATATGAGACATGGAATAGTAAGAAACCCCACTTAACTCACCTTAAGATACGGGGTTGTCCTTCTTATGTGAAGCGGACTGTATCAGACAAATTGGATGCTAAGTCTGATAAATGTCTATTTATTGGATACCCTAAGGAAACAATGGATTACCAATTCTATCATCTCTTGGAACAAAAGGTGTTTGTTTCAAGGCATGTTGTATTTATGGAAAAAGAATTTCTTTTACAAGAAAGCAGTGGGAGTGGCATTGAACTTGATGAAGTTCAAGAAACTCCAATAGACATTATAGAGACACCTAGTCTAGACCCACAACCAATAACTCATAATGATGAGCTATCAGTTGAACCTAAAACAACAACACCTCTTCGTAGGTCTGATAGGACACGCAATATTCCAGAGAGATACGGATTTCTCATAAGTGAATCGAACGACGTGTTACTCATAAGCGATGACGAACCTATCAGTTATGAAGATGTTCTGAAAAGTTCAGAAAGGGACAAATGGCTTGAAGCCATGAAGTCGGAAATGGATTCCATGTACGAAAATCAAGTATGGGACTTGGTTAACCCGCCTGAAGGGATTAAGCCCATAGGGTGCAAGTGGGTTTTCAAGAAGAAAACTGACATGGAAGGTAATGTTGTTACCTTTAAGGCTAGACTAGTGGCAAAAGGATATCGTCAGAAACAAGGAATTGATTATGACGAAACCTATTCGCCAGTAGCTATGCTTAAATCCATTCGGATGCTCCTGGCCATAGCAGCTCATTATGATTATAAAATATGACAAATGGATGTGAAAACAACTTTCCTTAATGGAAACCTACTTGAGGATGTATACATGATACAACCTGAAGGTTTCACATTGGTTGATAAAACCAAAGTATGCATGCTTCGACGATCCATATATGGACTGAAGCAAGCATCCAGGAGCTGGAACATCCGTTTTGATGAGACAATCAAAGAGTTTGATTTCTCACAAAATCCTGACGAACCTTGTGTGTACAAGAAGGTTAGTGGGAGTGCAGTCGTATTCCTAGTATTATATGTCGATGACATATTACTTATAGAAAACGATATATCAGTCTTACAGTCGGTTAAAATTTGGTTGTCCAAAACTTTCTCCATGAAAGACCTGGGAGAAGCAACCTATATCCTTGGGATTAGAATCTATAGAGATAGATCAAAACGGTTGCTTGGTCTTTCGCAGTCTACATATATAGACCGAGTGCTAAAAAGGTTTAACATGTCGGAATCCAAGAAAGGTTACCTTCCCATTAGGCATGGGATCAACCTTTCAAAGTCTATGTGTCCGCGCACAGAAGACGAGAGGATTTGCATGAATAAGATTTCTTATGCATCCGCGATAGGATCTATCATGTATGCTATGTTATGTACTAGGCCCGATGTATCATATGCTCTGAGCGTCACGAGCAGATACCAGTCTGATCCAGGAATGGATCATTGGGCGGCTGTCAAGACAATCCTTAAGTACTTAAGAAGAACTAAGGATGTGTTCCTAATATATGGAGAAGGAGATATGGTAATACGTGGGTATACAGATATCAGTTTCCAGACAGATAAGGATGACTCCAAATCTCAGTTTGGATACGTATTTACTTTGAATGGAGGCGCAATAAGTTGGAAGAGTTCCAAGCAAGACACTGTAGCGGATTCTACCACGGAAGCGGAATACATTGCAGCTTCGGAAGCAGCAAAGGAAGCAGTCTGGATCAAGAAGTTTGTCTCAGAACTTGGTGTGGTTCCAACCATTGATGAAGCAGTGCCGGTTTACTGCGACAACAATGGAGCTATTGCACAAGCAAAGGAACCAAGGTCTCATCAGCGATCCAAACATGTGCTTCGCCGCTATCATTTGATAAGAGAGATTATAAGTAGGAATGATATACAAATTGAGAAAATTCCCACTGAAAGGAATTTAGCGGATCCTTTAACTAAGGCCTTGCCTCAAAACAAGTTTGAGGGTCATGTTAGAGCCTGTGGTATTGCATACCGTAGCGATTGGCATTAGGCCAAGTGGGAGTTTGTTAGCAATATGAGAGAAGTGTCCTAAGGCATAGATCTGAGGTAGAGGGAGACTAGGAAGATGTTTGTTAGCAATATGAGAGAAGTCCCGAAGAAAGAAGCTTTACTAGCCCTAGGCATAGATCTGAGGTAGAGGGAGACTAGGAAGATGTTTTTAGGGCTTGAGAAGACTTGAAGCAAGAGGGGAGGTCGGGGGAGATGAAGACTCACAAGGGGTGGCACTGAAAACCCTAGGTTCGGCCTCCCCTGCGAGACTATTTCCTTTTAAAAGCTCGTGTACCAGTCGACTACCCCAGGGGCAGTCGACTGAGAAACTAAACAGAAAGCTTAGTCGACTGGTAGTTTCGATTTCCTAGTTCCTAATTTACACTAGACCAGTCGACTAATTCTGAACCAGTCGACTGATACCCTGATTTCAGCTTTTCAGTCTTAATTTCAGAAATGCATAATTAATTCCATAAATCTCCAAAAAATCTGAAATTTCATGGAGAGATTTGTGGTACCTATGTCTACTTGGAAAAATATGTTCTCGAATAAATCTATCCCCTAATTCTAAGATTGACACAAAATTCCAACTTATCTAATTTGTTTAAATTATCCTTGGCCTAAAGTCTTAGTTTTGATCTCTTCTTGATGCATCTTCTCATTCTCAATCATAATACATCTCTAGCATTGATTTACATGGCATCTAGACATTGAAAATCAATTTCCATGCAATATAGTCTCATTTTCATCTTTTCCTTCATATAACTCCTTCTTAATGTGCCAACTCCCTATAATTAAGACTCAAGTGAGTCTTCCAAATCCTTTGGCACATTTCTAAGTCCATCTAGTCTCCTAGGATAAATCCTCCTAAGATCCATTGACCATGGATCGCAAGTTGACTCCTAGAGCTTTTCCTTGAGCTCTTAACCCCTAGTCACCTCCCTAGGTGACTCATTTACAAAGGCAAGACCACACCAGTGTACCTCCGGTGCTTCTTGACTTACAACCCTTGCTTCCTTAACTTTCCACACCTTGTCCTTGGTTAACTTTTTCTTCTCCTCTTTAAATGACTTTTTCTTGTCATTTTTGACCTTCCCTTTGCTATAGTCATATGACACCCTCACATATGATTTTTCAATAGCCTTTGATCTAATAGGTCTATATCCTAGACCCGGTCTCCCATTGTCATGATTTTGACTTCTTGACACCATGCCTAAACCCTTAGATCTACTAGTGAATCTTTCTAGAGTTTTCACCAATTTATCAAGTCTTGCCCTCAAGGCTTGATTTTCCCTTTCTAGGTTCTTCTCCTTAGTATCCCCATGTCCACTTTGGACATTCTTAGATCTACCACTTTGTCTAGGCATGTGTCTCCCTTACTTAGGGTTAATGCCTTGGTCCTTAGGTCTAAAATTCCTAGATTGATCATGATCCATGGATTTCTTAGAATTTTGGCACGCAATAGTAACTCTATTTTTATCATGATACTTGAAACCAAAATTATGCATAGGCAAACAATTTTTATCATTTCTAGCATACATAGGAAAATTTGAAACATTCTTAAAGTTAGGGATTACCTCTCTTACCCTTGTAGCTCCCCCTTGATGTGAGCTTCTCTTCTTTTCTTGCTTCTCCCATCTTCTCAAATGCTCCAATTTCTTGAGCTCTCCTTTTCTTGGACATTTGATGTGATAATGCCCTAGCTCTCCACATGTGAAGCATCTAATATGCTTTTTCCCTTCCTTCTCCCTACAACCCATATTAGATTTTAAATGAATTGACTCGGGTTTAGGGTTTACCTCATTTTTACCTAATGGACACTTGTCCTTGTAGTGTCCTCTTTTGTTGCATCCAAAACAAATGATGTGGTCTTTTGTCCTTGCTTTGGTGGAGGTAGGAGCTTCTTCTTGCTCCGGTATTGAAGAGGGTCTCTCCTCCCCCTCAATTCTTGAAGTGGAGACCTCTTCTTTTTCCCTTGATGAAGTGGACGATCTCTCACTCTCTTGAGCCACTTCACTTGATGATATGGATGAATTTTCACTTTCTTCTTTCTCTTCTTGAACCATTGAACTTATTTCCTTTTGCTCTTCCATTATTTGGGCTTATGTAGGATTTTCATGAATTGCTCCCAATTTGTTCCATAGCTTATGTGCATTTTGATATTCTCCTACGCCACTAATTACATTATTAGGCAAAATATTAAGTAATATTGAAATTACCTTTTCATTTGCCTTTGATTGATTTTGTTGCTCTTTATTCCAATATCTAGGTCGGAGTTTTTTCCCATGCTTATCTCTTGGAATTTCGAAGGGCTCTTCTAGTACCATTATGCTCTCCCAATCCATGTCAAACCAAGTCTTCATTCGCATCCTCCAATAGTCAAAATCTTCGCGATCATAGGAAGGTAGAATGTTGATGTTATCATCCAATTTGTCTTCAATCGTCATTTCCTCTAGCTTGTTACTTTCTTGACGGTTACTTCGTAGATGAGCAAATCTTTGTTCTGATACCACTTGTTAGGATCTTACCATCAAGCTAGGGGGGGTGAATAGCTTTTGTTTGATTTTCTACCTACAACGTTAGCATGCGCAAGCGGAAATACTAAATAAAAACTAAAACAATGCTAAAACAAACCTATCTACGTGGTTCGGAGATGACACTCCTACTCCACGGCTGTCCGTAAGGTGGACGATCCCGATCTTTCGGTGGATGATTCCGCGGAGCACCTCTGGCTAGCTCTTGTCGCTCCTTGTGGGTGGAGAAACCTCACCACAATTTCTGGACAATCCCTGAGCAATGTAGGCTACTAACAAGCTTTACCCAAGCAAGTTTCGTCAAGAAGAAACAACCTTAAACGAGCTCTCTTAAATAGAGCTCGAGGCTGAAAAGACAACTGCGAGTCGACTAGTCCATTACCAGTCGACTGATCCCACTTAGACTCGACCGTTACAGCCTAAGGTTCGATTTTCCAAGTGCCATCAGTCGACTGGTCCAGTACCAGTCGACTGATCTTTCTGTGGTCTTTACCAGTCAACTGCCCAAGCACCAGTCGACTGGTCCACTTCCACACCTAAGGTTTCCCCTTCCCGAGTATATTTCTCTCAACACTCGACTCCTAGGATTTCCCGAGTACATTTCACTCAACACTCGTAACCTCACGACCTGGTTGACTCTTCACCCAGCAGCATCGATCTGTTGCCTTCGCGCCCTCTTCGTCTTCGGCTCCCATCCCTTAGATGCGCACACAAGCCTTCGGCTTGCCTCCATGTCATCCTTCACGCATGCCTCGAGCTAGGGGTGCAAACAAATCGAATCGAACCGAATACTACAAAATTATTAATATTTGGATTCGAGTTAGAAATATATATATACTATTCGAATTTGATTCGATGTTCGAAAATACTAGTTAACATTAGCTTGAACTCGATTCGAAATGGATTCGAATTCGATTCGATTTATTCGAACTGTGATTCGAACAAAATCGAACATTAACTCGAAATGACTAGAATTTAAGCTCCATTCAAATTATTCAAATCTGATTAATTTACATTAAAATTATATACCATAAAATAAAAATAAGTAAAATGAAATTATTCTAATCTAATCAATTTACATTAAAATGGTATGTTATAGAATAAAAATCAGCAAAATGATAAATATATGAATAATATAAAAATAGAACAAAAATTTCATACAACATCGATTTCCAATTCAATTAATTTAGAATGAAATAAAATAATCTGCTAAGACAATAAACAAAATGATAATTCAGTAATTTATAACAGAATAAAATATCACTAACTTATATATTTTAAAACATACAATGTAACACCCAATATCTAAGTTTAGTTGGTTAAAAGTTTAGCTAGCATTATAATTCAGAGTTCAGATAAACAGTAAACAAACTACAATTGATGACAATAAAAAGCTTAGCTTCAATTTGTCACTACATTTCCCATCAGAAAAACAAATACAAACTGATGAAATAAAAAGTTCATACTACAATCTGTCACTACATTTTCTAATTCAGAAAAACAAACTCAAACTGATCAAAATAAAATGTTCATAATGCCAATTGCCACCTAGCTTGATCACTCAGCTATTATATTTCCCAGTTTAGAAAAACAAACAAAAATTGATGAAATTAAAAGGTTCATAGTACTTCTGCCCATCTTCAATCTGCCACGCATATCCCAATTAAGCTACTAGCAATTTCCATTTAGCAACAAAAGCTTCATAAAATAAAAAAAGTTTGATACTTACCTCTTCAATCAGTGCAAAACATTACAAGATCAAATGTATGAGTGTTACAATAGTTAAAAAACTCAAATATAAAAGGTTAAACATTAAACTTGTAACGACCCGGAAAATTCTCTTGATATTTTATGAAAATATTGAGCATGTTTAGATAATTTTCGAAGGAGCTAGAAGTATTGATACGAACTTTGGGCTAGAAAACCTATGCTTTCTCATTTAAGTCGAGAAAACTAAGTACTAATGGGCCTTACGTGGGATTTTTAGTACCATGATTATAGGTGGATTTTAGGTAATAATTAGTATAAATAGGTAATAATTAGTATAAATATAAATATGATTTAATTAGGCATATTAGCATGATTATGGGTAAGTCTTAGCCTAATTTTTCCTATTTTAATGAAGAAATTAGGTACTAATGAGCTTTAAATAGGTCCCAAAAATGAGTATTAATTAGGTAAAAATTAATATAAATATAAAAGAATTTTATTTAGGAATATTAGCCTATTATGGGTGATTGTTGGGGAATTTTCAAAATAAAAAGGGAATTTTCGAAAATTAGAGGAAAAGGTTTAAATAAAATGAAAATAAAATAAAAATAAAGGTATGTGCATGGGCCAAGGATTGAACCTTGGACCTCTTGTACAACCATGAAGGCTTTAACCAACTCACCTAGCAAGGAATTTGTATGAGTAAATGAAGTAGAGGTTGGTTAAGAAGTAGAAGGAGATGAAGGGTCATGGAGAGACTCTTCGTTTGCCTCTTTAAAGGAGCTATAAAAAGGGGGTTAGCGGGGTTACTTCTCTTCACCATCAAGTGCATTTGCTCCTCTCCTCCCTCCTCATTCTAGCCGAGACTCTTAGGGAGAGTTCTCCCTTGGAAAGTCTTCCACCAAGGCTCCATCACCTAAGATCTAAAGTTCTTACAAGGATCCAAGGACTAGGTGTGGTCAAGAGACATCAAGTCTTCTTCCTTCTCTCCATCCAAGGTCACAAATTTAGAAACCCCAAGGTAAGACTCCCTCACCTGTGGTATAATAGTTATCTATGATTTCCATGATTTTTAGCATGATATATGGGTTAGTTTTTGAATGTGATGTTGAAAGGAAAGAAAAACCAAGGTCCTTAAGTTTATGGATTTCGGCCACCATGATTTTGGAGTCTATAATTATGCCAAAAATCTTGATAATGTTGTTTAATGTTCCCTTATGATGTTTAGTAAGTAAATATAATTTTTGGGAATTTTTGGAGTACCCTAGAGACCCTATGGGTTTCGGCCAACAACAAGGTAAGGAAACCAAGAACCCTAGGTTTGTGGGTTTCGGCCACCATGATTTTGGGGTCTATAATTATGCAAAAAATCTTGATAATGTTGTTTAATGTTCCCTTATGATTTTTAGTAAGTAAATATAATTTTTGGAAATTTTTGGAGTACCCTAGAGACCCTATGGGTTTCGGCCAACAACAAGGTAAGGAAACCAAGAACCTTAGGTTTGTGGGTTTCGGCCACCATGATTTTGGGGTCTATAATTATGCCAAAAATCTTGATAATGTTTTTTAATGTTCCCTTATGATTTTTAGGAAGTAAATATAATTTTTAGGAATTTTTGGAGTACCCTAGAGACCCTATGAGTTTCGGCAAACAACAAGGTAAGGAAACCAAGAACCCTAGGTTTGTGGGTTTCGACCACCATGATTTTGGGGTCTATAATTATGCCAAAAATCTTGATAATGTTGTTTGATGTTCCCTTATGATCAATATAATTTTTGGGAATTTTTGGAGTACCCTAGAGTACCCTAGGGTTTCGGCCAACAGGAAGTGCCCATAGGTAGGGTTGGTTTTAAACCCTAAGGATACGTTGTATGTTTTATCATGATATAAGGGAGATGAAGGGTGTTTATATGAATGTTTCACATGGGCTAGAGACCCTATGGGTTTCGACCAAGTACCCTATTAGGGTGGAAAGCTAGGACTTATGTCAAGTAAGGGCCCAATGGCCCTATGGTAAGGTATGGGTAGGGGTTTAAGCAATTGATTTGGGGTTTTAATGGAATTTCTCCATGCCCCTATGGCCTGGAAGTTTCAGCCAAGGATCTAACCTAGGGCTAGGGTTGGGTTAAACCTACCATGATGCTTGGGTATAGGTGATTAGGAGGTATGCTTAAGTAAGGTGGAAGAATACCATGTTAACTAAACCTTTAGCTTATATGTCATGAAATATATGTTAGGTTATAGAATGCTTAGACAGGTGCCATGATGTAGGAATGATATGTAGGTATGCCATGATGTATGAATGATGTGTATGTATGCCATGTATTACGAATGATATGAATGTATGCCATGCTTATGTATGTATGCCATGCTATATGAATGACTATGTTATGAATGATGATGCCTTTAAGGCATAATGGTGATGAAAGAATAATGAATGAATGAATATGCCATGAATGATGATGAATGAAGAAGCATATGAAAGCATTTATTTTATTTTATGGGCTTGTACCGGACCTAAGTAGGGTCCACGGTTCTGGACTACCGATGATGCTGTCCACGGTTCGGGACTACCGATGATGCTGTCCTTACGGTTCGGGACTACCGATGAAGCTGTCCTTACCCTAGTAGGTCGAGATTAGCTACCTCGTATTTACTTAGGGATGCGCGCATATGATGAATGAATGTGGTACAAGCCAGGGCCCAATGAAAGTATGATTATGTTAAAAAACATGGTTTCAAGATTAAGCATCCTTATATATATATATATATATATGCACGATTGCCACATGTATCCATTCATGTTATGCATTATGTTATGAAAAGTATGTTTACAAAAAGTATGTTATGAAGGTATGTTCATGCCATGATTTTATTTATATTTATGCCATGATTTTATTTATGTTTATGCCATGATTTTATTTATGTTTATGCCACGATTTTATTTAGGTTTATGCCATGATTTTATTTATGTTTATGCCATGATTTTATTTATGTTTATGCCATGATTTTATTTATGTTTATGCCATGATATCATTTAAGCTTATGCCATGATATTATTTGTGTTATGCCATGATGTTATTTATGTTTATATCATGATTTGATGCTAGTGTAGAATGTCATGCTTTAATTATGTTTATGATAGCTTAGGATGCCATGATTTTATCTATATTCATGTTAGTTTAGGATGCCAGGATTTTATGCTAGTTTAGAATGTCATGCTTTAATTATGTGTATGCTAGGTTAGGATGTCATGAGTTTATTGATGTTTATGTTAGTTTAGGACGCCATGGTTTAATTATGTTTCTGTTACGATAGAATGCCATTATTTTGTCCATGCTCATGCTAGTATGGGATGCCATGATTGTAATTAGATTTATGCCATGATTTTATTTATGTCTATGTCAAGTATTATGTCATGCTATGAATGTTTACGATGTTTATGTTATGTCAAGTATTATGCCATACCCGAATGTCTATGGTTATGTTTATGCCATGCTATGAATGAGGTGAAGTTATGTCCATGACATATCAAATGAATGCTAAGTGATGTTAAGGATGATGTTCTAAGTAAAGCGCTAAGTGTGCTAATGTTTCATATGTATATGATTAAGTGACGGACGGTTTTAGTGAGTAGGAAAGAGTCTTACTAAGCCTGTGTGCTTATAGTTTTATTTTCTTATACCGCAGATTCACGCAAAGGAACAGTAAGGAAGCAGCAGGAGGGCATTGCAGAATGTGTGTGATAGTGACTTGGCCAAGAGACCATATGTTTGCTTGTCTGATGATAGAACTTTACCTTTACTACTAAGTACTTGAATATGACTCTATGACATGATGCTAAAGTATGACTTGATGCTAAGTATGACATGATGCTAAAATATGATATGATGCTAAGTCTGTTATGATGCAAAGTATAAGGTTAATATGCCAAGCTTCCATGTTATGATGCTAGGAATGGTAGTAAGTGCATGTAGGTGTAAGTTTGAAGTTTTCCGCTGCATTATGATGTCTACATGCCCTAAGTATGTTAGCATAACGCCGCTTTATGATGGTCAAAAAGGAAAAAAAAAGCGGGCGTTACAAAACTGAATTTATACCTCAATGGTATGACAGATTTTTTAAGTTTCAACCCAGAATGATTCATTTAATCTATGGGCAAGTTAATTGTAAAAACTTATTTTTCAACCTACAATGATAAGAATAAAATGTATCATTTATTCTTAAAAAAAATATACTTTCTGATAGGAGGCAAAACAAGAAAGCCAAATCTTTCAGTAGCATACCTTAGTCTTTTTAGTCACTCCATGTCGTTTTCGACACCAATCTCCACCACACATCAGCATTTCTACAGTTGTAGGAGCTAAAGAAGCACGATATTTGTCAATAACATGGCCTCCAACACTAAATGTTGCCTCTGAAGCTACTGTGGTAATGGGTATTGCTAATATATCTCTAGCCAAAGTTGACAACACTAGAAATTTGCATGTATTAAACTTCCACCAACCAAGAGCATCAAATGCATCATTTGGATTATGCCTATGACACCCTTCCTCCATATACACATCTAGCTCCGATTTTTCAGATTGTACCATTTTAATTTCTTTTAAATAAGATGAGAATTCAGACCATCCAGAAGAAAAGGTAGCACACTCTCTATTATTTTGAGTTGTGTTGTTGCAAGATTGAGATTCAGAGTTAGATTGTGATCTTTGAAGCTTTTCAACAGTTGCATCTGCATATTCTTTGTAAATTACGTACAAAAGCTTTTGCGCCTCTCTAATATTACTCTCTGATTCAAATGTCGTATAAAGTTTTGGAAAAGTGAATTCAAGTAATCGCATTTTGCATCTAAGATCCAAAACTGAACCAACAACCATTAATAAATTACATTCACCCCAATATTTATCAAATTTTTCCTTCATTTTTTGCACCATTTTTCTAATAAACTCTTCCTCATCACAAGATTTCTCATCCAAAATTCCTTTTACTCGATAAACTTCATTTAGAAAAAGATTGGCAGTAGGATACTCACTTCCAGAAATAATTTTGGTTGCTTGATAAAAAACTTTCAAAACTGAAAATACTTTAAGCAATTTCTCCTAATCAGATTCTGTTGGACAATGAATGTAGTTAGGTTCCCGATCTTTAAATCTTAGAAAAACTTCTTTGAAAGCAATTGTTGTTCTTAACATCTCATAAGTTGAATTCCATCTTGTTTTACGATCATCAATCCATTTTCTTTCTTGTAATTTCAATTGCTTCACAATTTCAGCAAATTGAATGTGTCTAGCATCTGTTCTTCTAATAAAATCCACACTCTGACGAAGAACATGAATAATATCCTTAATTTCATTGAGGTCATCCTGAGCTATAAGATTTAAAATATGTGCACAACATCGGACATGGAATAATTTCCCCCCACAAATCAGATTCTTATTTATTTTCAAAAAATCTTCCTTCATATATTTAATTGCAGCATCATTAGCACTCGCATTATCAATAGAAATAGTATATATCTTATTTTCAATCTCCCATGTCCTTGCACACTTTAGAAGGCTATCTGAAATTTGAGGACCACCACGAGGAGGAGGTATATGAAAAAATTTGAGAACACGTTTATTCAATTTCCAAGAAGTGTCAATCCAATGACCAGTGATAACCATGTACTCTATTTTTTGATTTTTTGACTTCCATAAATCTGTGGTGAGGCTAATCTTTGCTATATTTTTCAGCAAACTATGCAATTTTATCTTCTCAGCTTCATATATTGTAAAACTATTCTTTTTTTGTCGTTGTTCGTGATATACGAGTCCACTCAGGCATTCCACGTCTACAAAACATATTAAAACATTCTTCTTCTAATAATGTAAATGGATGTTCATACATTAAAATCCATGAAGCAGCTGCTTCTTTCATGAGTTCCATACAAAATTTTCCATCATGTAACAAAGGTGACATAGTTGTATCAACACTTTCGAAGCCTAACAATAGTTGTTGTTGTTTGAGTTTATCTTCAAGTTTCCTTTTAGACTCCAAGTGTTTAGCATAATGATCCAAGTGTCGTTTTAAGTGTGTTGTAGTACCTGACTTCATTTTTGCAATGAATAGTTGACAAAGTTTGCACTTATACTTATCACCTGTTGGATCCTCAACCTCAATCATTTCTGACCATACATGAGATCTCTTTTGTTTCTTTAATTTAGGAGTTAAATTATCATCCTCAGTTACATTGTTATTCACACTATCCCCTTTATCTCTTATCTGTTGTGGTATCTCATTTGAATCTAACGAACCTTGAATAGCTGAATTTGCTGCTAGAGGAGAATCAGCCATATTCTTTGAAAATCAAATCAGAAATTATAGCTGTAAAATATTAATAACACAATAAATTATTCGAATATATTTCTTGGTATCCTATGAAATTAGTATATCTTCAAGATTAAAGAATAGATTTCTCAAATACATTTCATGAAAATGAATATTGCTATACTATGCAAAATGATAAACTCCAAGGGTTATCAAAATAAATACTATTCTACTAAAAACAATATTTAATAGCTTCTATTTCTTTAAGAAATAAAATGATTTGGCAGATTAAAACAACAAGAAGTAATTTCTTCTAAAAAAGAAAAAAACTAAGAATGTTGTTAGAGGAAAAAAAGAGATAGATTGAGAAGAGCAAGAAGGGACTTACTTCTCAGATTTTCTCTGTTTAGAATGTCGAGGGCTTGAGGTTGAGAAAGAAGCTCGTGTGTGAACTGTGATTTCATGTGTGGACTGCTCAGATTTTCTCAGATTTCAAGTTCCCAACTATTAGAAGCACGATTGCACAAAGAAGAAGAAGAACTAAAAGAAGAAGAAGAAGAAGAAAAACTAAGAACGATGCTAGAGTAATCTTATACTTCAACAAAAAAAAAGTAAGAATGAGAAGAGAAAGAACTTACGTTTCAGATTTCCCCCAATAAAGAACATCGAGGCAGAGAAAAAAGCTTGCGTATGATCTCTACTCTTGATCCCGAGTTCCCAACCACTTTGAAGCACGATCGCCTTCAACCTCTTTCCATTTCGGTGATGTTTACAGCGGCGGCATCGAAGGCTTGAAGCGGCTAGGGTTTGTAAATGTTAGGGTTATTAGGTTTACATTTATACAGTTAGTAAAAGTAAAAGGTGCAAGTAGTAATGGATGGGTTAACACTTTAACCCATTAACCCATTAACCCAATAACCCATCAGAAATTAGAATATAACTCATTAATCATTAATAAGTTATATATGTACAATAATTATATAAAAAATTAAATAAAAGCTCGCGAGCGGCTAGCGAACACTCGAACAAATTATTGTAAATTCGAATTCGGCTCGAAAACAATATTGAACATGTTCGAGCTCAGCTCGAGCTCGATAATTTCGAATGCGAATCAAATATTATTCGAACCGGCTTGAAAAGCTCGCGAGCCGGCTCGATTTGTTTGCACCCCTACTTGAAGTCCACGTCCCTCGGCTCATCGTTCCTGCTCCAGCAGCCTCGATCTGTTGCCTTTAAGCCATCTTCGACTTTGGCCCTCGTCCCTCAGATGTACACACAAGCCCTCGGCTTGCCTCTATGTCATCCTTCACGTATGCCTCGAAATCCGCTTCCCTCGACTCATCGTTCATACTTTATCCATGGTCCCTCGGATGTGCACACAAGCCCACGGCTTGCCTCCATGCCACCCTTCACCATTCCTGAAGACATCCAACCAAGTCTATGTGTATCCTGTAAACCTACACACTCACATACACATATTAGATCACAATTAAACCCTAACTTAATCATATTGACACACACACATCAAAACTCATGATCCTCCAGATCATGCTTAGGCCGATTGCCTCAACAAAATATAAGCATTGCAATGCTTCCTACAAATTCCAAGCTGGCGACGACTATGGGTCATTAAAATGACATGTAGAAACGAAGCACCTGACGAAATATGGACTTGACCGCTCTCAAGCACAATTATCAAGATTTTCTAGTGGTAGTAGTATTGATTCTGGTTTATTTTTATATTCTGATAATAAATTAAGAGAATCATTAGCTAAATTTATTTCCGTAGAACATCTTTCTTTTAGTTTTGAATTTAAATGCGCATTTAAAATTTTTTTGTAAAGAATCATTCCATGTGTTAAACGTGTTCCTCGGACTATACTTACTCATTCTTATATGAGTATGACTTGCCATTGGATTGATAACTCTTGGATCTTCCAAAAAAGATTGCTAGCTTATAGAGTTTTTGATGAATCACATACTGCTTATAACATTGCACAATTATTATGTTTAATTTTAGAAGAATATGGATTGATTCATAAAATATTTTCAATATCATTAGATAATGCTAGTTCTAATACCGCTTCTATAGATGAACTAAAATTTGTTTGTCAACATGTTATTGGTGGTTTATTTTTCATATTCATTGCGTATGCTATGTTTTAAATTTATGTGTTCAAGATGGATTAAAACTTTTAGAAAATTATATTCAACCAATTAGAATCACAATTTCATATTTATGATCGCATCCATCTATGATGAAATAATGGGGTAGATTTTGTAAAGCTAATGGAATGAGACCCAAAAAATTTCCACGTGATGTTCCAACACGTTGGAATTCAACATATCAATTATTACAAGATTCATTTCAATATAATGATTTAATATGTTTATTTTTTGCACAAAATAGTAATACTAATATATATTTATTTTCACAACAATGGAATATTTATAATAATATTTGTGAAATTTTAAAAGTATTTAACGATACAACTGAACAACTTTCCGATGTTTATTATCCCACTTCTTATTTAGTTTTAGTGAATTTTCTAGTATAGTATTAGTATTAAATGAACATATCAATAATGAAGCTTTAATTTAACTTCTTGCATATTAGCTATGAAAACTAAATGAGAAAAATATTTTTATTTTATTCCTGAAATTTATTTAATTGCATTTGCTTTAGATCATAGATTTAAATTAAAAGTTTTACAAAAAAAAATATTAACTTTATATTATGACACTTTAATTCCTATTAAAAAATTTTCTTCTCCAGATCTAGTTAATATTATATATAATATTAGAAATTATTTATATGATCTTTATAATCAATATTATATTAAATATGGAATATAAACTAATATTTCTGAAACACAACAGTCTACTAATATTATTTTAAAACTTACAAAAGCATAATTTTTATTATAAGAACGAACAACCATGGGGATCCTCAATTTCCACACAGGAACTTGAGAATTTTTTTTACGACTTCTTTTGATTTTAATGAAGCAGATAGCGAAGATTTTGATATCTTAAAGTGATGGTCACAGAAGGTTCAAAGCTTTCCTGTTCTCTCCGTGATTGCAAAAGAAATTTTAGCTTGTCCAGTGTCAACTGTTGCTGTGGAGTAGACGTTCAGTGCCGGCGGCAACATATTAGATGAACAACAATCAACTATGTCTCCCGACTCATTAGAAGCTCAAGCATTACTAGACGATTGGACCAGAGCCGAGAAAAGAATCCAAGTAATGCAACTTTCAGAAGACAAAGTCGAAGAATTTGATACCGAAGGAACAAATACAACGGGAACGGGAAGAAATGGAAATGAGTGATGAAAATTATAAAACGGTAAAAATGTAAAAGAACTACATGAGCTTTGATTCCCCTACACCCCAAGGGGATACGTAGGCAACTTAAATAAGTGCAAGCCTTTTTTAAATAAATTTTATATTTTAAATTTATTTTTTAAATTTATTTTTTAATATAATAATTTCGAACCGTGGCGAGCCGTGAACCAAATCGTGAACTGGCGGTTCCAAACCGTAAACAATAACCATCTTGGACGGTTAAAGTTAAGAGTTGACCTCCCACGAACCGTCGAACCGGCGATTTCGAACCGTCGATCTGTTGAACCGTCGGTTCCGAACCGTGATCGGGTCTATCTTAATCGGGAAACTGCTTGTTTTGGAGTTCCAGAAGCTTAAGGCAAAGTTAATGTTAGCCATTGCAAGGGCATGCAAACTAATCCACTCCATTCATTCATACGAATCTTCCAGATGCTAGATACTCTTCAATTTCATGACTGACTTCTAACTGCACAAACTAATACCTGAACATGTGCCCTGTGATCTAATTCATACATGCAACTGTCAACTTTGGCACTTTCTTTCTCTCCCTCAACTTATTTTATCAATTGAGATTTAACCACTTTCCTTCCATCATAAGGATAATCTTCCAATCCTGACCAATTTCTTCTTATCTATCTCAGGTCCAATTCACAAGATTTACTTTCCACATAGACAACTAAAGCAAAGCATCAGCTGAAGGCAACTCACCAGGCTGATGACAAAGATTTGTGTCAGATAGATTTGAATAACAAGCACAAAATAAAGTTTAGGTGGCTCAATGCCTTTTGATCACATGGAGCAAAAGATAGATGATCAAAGTTTTTCACATCTTCTGGCTTTATCTGAACACCTTTAGAGCTAATGACATGGTGATGACTCTGCACCTTGAATCCGAATGCATCTTATAAATTTGTCCATCTGGAGCAAGCAAGAAGGCATCTCTCTCACAAGTAGGGAATTGAGGAGCTTCATCTCATCCAATGGAGGTACTCAACAGCAGCCGCGTAGTTGGAATTCCTCTCAAGAATCTCCAGCATGCCTCTGCAACAGATTGCAGAAGATTAACTCTCCATTCGGCTTCGTGTGGCCGTTCGCGATACAAGCCAAGTATGCTTCATCTTGTTTCTTTTCCCACTTGATTGCTTGTTAATTTTCTATTTATAGACTCCTTCAGAAACTCAAAAGGATTTTCTTTCTTTCTTTTTGTTCAGGAAAGTTTGATCATGTGGTCGATTGGATGAACAAGTTCAGCAAGAAGGCAGAAAGTATTTGCGATCATGGTACTCAACTTAACTAGCTAGTTCAGTTCTGTTCAGTTCATCTCATGCTATTCAGTTGCATAATTTGTTTCCTGATGTGCATTGCAGTGAGTTTAGGCGCCAACTTTTCAGAAATTCTGAAGGGAAAGTTCAGCCTGGGGGCTAAGATCCTTCAAGCCGGAGGTCTCGAGAGGATCTTTCGGAAGAATTTCTGCGTCGAAAAGGGGGAGAAGTTGAGGAAGGCCTTCCAGTGCTATCTGTACACCACTGCTGGTCCTATTGCAGGGCTGCTCTTCATCTCAAACAAGAAAATCGCATTCCACAGTGATAGATCTCTCAGGCTCACTTCTCCAAAGGGAAACTTGACCAGAGTGCCCTACAAGGTACATGAATTTAATCAATAAATGAAGAAATATGTAAGCAATCATGTAAGATGAAGACTGACAGTGATCAAATTGAATTGCTGAGCAGGTTTTGATTCCAGTTGGGAGCATCAAGAGAGCCATACAAAGTGAGAACTCCGAGAAGCCAAGTCAAAAGTACATCCAAGTAGTTACAGTAGATGACTTTGAGTTCTGGTTCATGGGGTTCCTGAGCTATCAGAGATCCTTCAAGTGCTTGAAACAAGCAGTTTCAGATTCTCAAGTTGGATATCTGAAGCTGACTCAGTGATCAAGTGGCCTCAGACTGTACTTTGAATCTTTTCTTCTTTTGGTAGACAGAGTGGAGAGTCTCACAACTTCTTGTTGTTATGGGACTGAACACACTTCACTCATCTAGTTTTGTATAAATAGATGAGATGGAGTGTTATTCACTCTTGCAATGAACAAAGCAATTGACATGGAAGCAAGAATTGGGGAAGTCATGGTTTAAATTAATGAAATTGAACAGGAAATTGTTCTAGACATCGAGTAAACCTGCAGATGTAGATTAGGACTTGGTGCAGTATGCTCCAAAAATGCTTTTACACATCTTTGGCATGCTCCCACACGATCTACAGTTTGGTATACACATATTAATTCGAAATGAGTTGAGATCTATCTATTCACCATTCGGTTTCATGCATGAAAGGAGGCTTTCACGATGGTTTTATGCTAATAAATCATACAAGGAGGTTAAATCATGCACAATAGAGGATAAATCAGGCATCAATTATCAATCTGCCAACCTTGTTCATCCTCTGCTGGGATGAGCCACCCTCCACCGAGCTCACAAGTGTCCTCGCCAATCTCAGCCCAAATTCCCACCATAAACACCACCACCATAAGTTCGGAGTGCCTTCATTATCTTCTCTGTTGCGCCTGGGGCCAATATTACTGAAAGAGGATTAGGAGGAAAATGACACTGGGAAAGCAAGTGGAGATGATATGAGCTTACAGCACAGGAGTAGCATGGAAGAAGAAGAAGAAAAAAAAAATGATTAATAAGGTTTTTTTAATTTTGGGCAACTGACTCAGTCCTACGGAAATTTTTCATCGGTCGCCATGGTAAATCGGTAAGTGCTCACAACGGATGGTTCAAAAACCCAGCGTCTTAGGATTTGTGCCTCATTTAGAGAAATTTTTTTTACAAAATATGACGTAACTAGAGATCGAACTGCGTATATCTTGGTTGACAACTAGTCACCCTTCTGCTGCACTATAGCGGGTGGGGGGGGGGGCGGCTTAGAAGAAGAGCTCGGATGGGATAATGATCATCGACTGAAGAGGAGGAAGATTTATGGAGAGAAGAAAACCTCCGTCCTCGATGTTTTTTCAAAAAAAAAAATTATTCAATATCATAGAAAATCTCTCAAACAACTAAATAAATACTTATATAAACCAACGTTGGCTCATGATGGACAAAACTATCAAAAATATCTTAAAAATGATCAAAAATAATAATAAAATACATGTTTGATGCATCTAAAAATCCTAAACGTTATTTTTCGGATCCTAAATTTGGCAGTTTACGAATTTCATCCGGTAATGAATATAAATCTCTGAAACCTAAAAGTGGAAAAAAAAAACAAACAAAATCTATTTCAAATTCCTGAGTCAAAATTATGACCCTTTAAAATTCGAGAGGTCTTCTTGAGTTGAACCTACATCAANCATTAGAGCTGCTGAAGGGTTTCAGAATTACTTCTGAGGTCAACCGTTGATCTTTCGATTAATTGGGGATCATGATGTACTACTAGGTGCCACTCATGATCGTTCTATAATTGGTTAATTATAGACAGCCAACATAAATCGAAAGCCTATTTAGTCACACGCACTACGAGTAATCCGAGGGATTTAAAACGAGTTGAAAATTGGATTTTTCGATCAAGAGAAATAAATCGAATCTGAATTTATCAGAGGCGCAATGGAAGCTAAAAATGGCTAAGTCTTTTGAAGGCTTTTTGGGCGTATTAAATGAGTTTAATTCGCGATGGGTTCGCCTCGGTTTGGCCGGCCAAAGAGGGTGTCCACCCTCTTGGTTTGGCCGGCCAATACAAAGGGGGAAAACCAATTTATTTGGTTTAATTAATAAAATAAATCTAGCGCGATTTGTTTTATAAAATTATGGATAAATAAATTTGTTTTCATGGAAATTAAAATAAACTTTAAATGGTTTATTTTTATTTTATAAAATCAATTATGAATTGATTTTTCCATGATATGAAAATTTTATATAATAAATTTATTCTTTTTATGGAAATTAAAATGAATCATGGATTGGTTTATTTTATTTTATAAAATCAATTATGAATTGATTTTTCCATGATAAAGAAAAATTTATATATTAAATTTATTCTTTTTATGGAGATTAAAATAAACTTTAAATTGTTTAATTTTATTTTATAAAATCAATTATGAATTGATTTTTCCATGATAAGAAAAATTTATAAATTTCTTGCAAATTTTATTCCATAATAAAAGGAGAGATGTATTTGTTTTTATTATAAAGTTAGTTATAATAAAACTTGGCTTAAACGGAATGATTCATAAGAAAATTTATAGGTTAAATTTCTTATGAAAATTTCGTTAAGAGGGAGACTTGGCAAGGGAGAGTCTACTATATAAAGGAACCAAAGGCAAGCCTTTAATTCCTAATGGAGTGATCAAGAGATCTAGTAGTTCTCTCCCTCTCTCTCTTATTCTCTCCCTCTCTCTTCCCCTTAGGGCTGGCGCCCCCCATCCCCTCCTAGGGCCTGCGCCCAACCTACTCCTCCTAGGGCCGGCGCACTCTCATCTCCAAGAAGTTGGCGTGAGCAACATCCACCAAGGAGGAGCCAAACAAGAAGAAGAAGAAGCGGATCGCAACTCCTTCCTTCTCGGAATTTTGATTCCGTTACTTGGTGGTTAGTTTCCTTTCTTCTCTCTTGATCTTCTAGTTGTACCTTTAGAGAATCTAGTAGTTCTCGTCGGCACAAAACTCGTGACTTTGCGAAGTCATCCCGAAGAGAACTCGGCGTGGACGCGAATAGAGGCGGAGCTTCCAAGGGACACTACGGTTGGATCTCGTCCCTTACTTCGAGTTACGAGAGGTACAAAGTAAATTAGTTTACTTTTCACAAAATTTTAATTTATGATTACGTCTACACATCATAAGGTCGCATGCTAGATACGTGGTTAAAAAATAATTTGTGAAATTATTTATGCTAATTCTTCCGCTGCACCTAAATATTTTAAAATTTACGAACTCGTATCCTTGTCAACATGCACCTGGTCCCAACAGTGGTATCAGAGCCGGTTAGTGTTCGACATAATCATATAATTGTTTTGCGAAAAACTTTGTCATGATCTCAATTTTGAAAAAAAAATTCAATTATGGAAACTTTCCAATTATAATAAATTTTAGATTTAGGAATTTCTAAGTTTGGAAATCCTCATGAAATTTCGCTAACTTTTGAAATTTTCTAGTTTCTGAAATTTTATAATAATTGTGAAAACTTCCCATCTTTGGAAACTTTCCAATTTTGGAAAATTTTCTATTTTAGAAATTTTTAAATTTTGGAAAGATGTAAGTTTTCTTTGTACCAGAAACTTACAATTATTCTGAAAAACTATTATGAAATCTCGCAATTTTGGGCACTTTCTTTCAAGAAAGTCTAGACAAATTTATGGACAATTAATTGACAATTAAATTTGAATTGGTTTTTAAATTGACAACAAAAATTTTTATTTTGGATTAAGCCTCGGGGAGCCGTCCAAATTAAAGTTAGTTGTTGTAATTTAATTTCCCAATTTTAAATGAAATTGTCATGTTTGATTTGGATTGAGCCTCGGGGAGCCGTCCAAATTGGATTTACAACGAATTACTTTTCTTTGGCTATCTGAGCCTCGGGGAGCCACCCTTAGAAAATAATTTGTTGTAATTAATTAAATCCATGAATAAAATATGATTTAAGAGGTGATGCACTTACATATTATTGTCTCCAAAATTAATTAGGAAAATGGTTTCCTATAGAGTTTTCTTAAATGAGATTTTCATGAAAATAATATGTGGTTGAATTAAGGGATTTGTCTCTTAATTTAATAAGATTTGATTTAGAGAAATCAAAGTCTTGAACATATTATTTCCGAAATTGATTATGACAATTTAGGAAATTGTTTCCCAAAATAATTCCTTAAATAAAGTATGAAATTAGAATTAGGAAATCCGGTTCCTAATTCAAATAATGAGACATGATAAATTAAGTCACATACATACTTTATTAAGGAAATCGTTAGTCATGACATAATTCTATGTCATGAATGTGCTTAGAAAAGAAAGGATGAGACCTAAAACCCCTTACAGAATATTAAGGCCAATACCTTCCATTAATATGGTTAGAATCGGAGTTTTGTTTCTC
Source organism: Boesenbergia rotunda (assembly GCA_024364735.1). Lineage (NCBI taxonomy): Eukaryota > Viridiplantae > Streptophyta > Magnoliopsida > Zingiberales > Zingiberaceae > Boesenbergia > Boesenbergia rotunda. Next base: position 773,571 of record JAGFNQ010000388.1, read on the forward strand.
GTTTGGGTTGATGGACACATCCATGCCCGGCTTGAACCTCAACATGTTCAAACCATGGAATTAGTTTATGAATAATATAGTTAGAGTCAGAGGTCAATCCTTAGTTTTGGTTGTTGGACACATCCAAGCCTGACTAAGCGGTTGAATGAGCTCCAACCATATTAAAACTATTTCTTGATTAATGGGTCAGCCTTAAGCTTGGAGCATCGATTTGTTGTGCCACAGCCAAGGTCGATACAAAGAGAGGTGCAGTTGGGTGCTATGTATATGTTGCATACTTGTTAATGAGTTAACAACCCAATGATTTATGCAACATTCAATTAGTTGATAGCATAATGTGATAGTTACATATATGTGATGTGTAATCGGTATAATTACCTACCTTCATAGCTAAGAATAACTTGATGGCCACAGTCATGGTTGTTCTTATCTATGGTTGGATATCAACCTATTTGGAGATGTTCCTACGATCTCTTGAATTGATAAAAAGGGTTATTCAATTTTAAAAATAAATAGGATTTTATTTATGTATATTGATACATTCTTTAATCATTCTTCTCACATAAGCTCAATTTGTATTTCTAGGTTAATCACTCGATCATGTCTTCTCTATACTTGCATTCCATTTTGGACACCAATAAACTGACTGGACCAAACTTCATGGACTGGCTTCGAAACCTAAGGATAGTCCTCAAGGCAGAGAAGCTTGCTTATGTCCTTGAAGATCAACTTCTCAACCCTCCTCAAGAAAATGCAACTCCAGACCAGTTTCCTAAGTTGCTCTACCTGCTGAAGATTGTAGAGCCTTTTGTGAAGCAGGATCAAAAGACGGTACTGTTAGTTGATTCCTCGAAGAAAGGTTCTAAGAGGATGGCTAAAGAACAGAATAAGGGAAAGAAGAAAAGGGCCAAAAAGACTGAAAATACCCTAAATGGCACTTACCATCACTGTGGTAAGGAGGGTCACGGGCGAAGAAACTGCAAGGTTTATCTTGAGTCCTTGAAAGGGAAGGCATCCGATGCCCCATCCTCTTCAAGTATCTTCGTTATTGAATATCACTCTATTTCCTCAAACACCTGGGTACTTGATACTGGGTGTAGCTCACATATATGTAATGACATACAGGGGCTAAGGAATAGAAGAAGACTCGTCAAGGGAGAAGCGAATTTGCGAGTTGGAAACAGAGCAAAGATTGCTGCTGTTGCCATCGGAACATATTTGCTAAACCTCCCTACTGGACGTGTCTTAGAATTGGATAATTGTTATTTCGTTCCTTCGTTAATAAAGAACATTGTATCTATTTCATGTTTGAATGAAAAGGGTTATCATTTAACTTTTAGTAACAATTGTTGTTACATAACTTTAAATGCCGTTCTTTATGGGAATGGAACTTTGTGCAATGGTATCTACACGTTAGATTTATCCAGTGACGTTTTCAATATCGAAGTTAGCAACAAACGTGTCGAATAGATAATCGAATAGACTCCTACACTTGGCATTGCCGTCTTGGCCATGTAAGTAAGAAACGCATGACCGAATTACACCGATGTGGAATTCTGGAATCATTTGAACCCGGTTCATTTGATACATGTGAATCATGCTTAAAAGACAAGATGACCAAATTATCCTTTTCTGGAAAAGGTAATCCAGTGGGAGAATTGCTTGGTCTAATACATACTGATGTATGTGGACCAATGTCAACTCTTGCACAAGGAGGCTATAGCTACTTCATCACCTTTATCGATGATCACTCACGATTCAGGTATGTGTTCTTGATGAAACACAAATATGAAGCTTTTGAGAAATTCAAAGAGTTCAGAAATGAAGTAGAGAAACAGCTTGGCAAAAGTATTAAGATACTTCGATCCGATCGGGGTGGCGAATACTTAAGTCAAGAGTTTCAAGATTATGTTAGGAACAATGGGATATTGTCGCAATGGACTCCGCCGTATACACCACAGCATAATGGTGTATCTGAGAGGCGCAACCGAACCTTGATGGACATGGTTAGGTCGATGATGAATCATGTAACTCTTCCAAAATCCTTTTGGGGCTATGCACTTAAGACAGCTGTTTTCTTGCGAAACAGAGTCCCGACCAAGGTAGTCTCTACTACTCCATATGAGACATGGAATAGTAAGAAACCCCACTTAACTCACCTTAATAAATGGGGTTGTCCTGCTTATGTGAAGCGGACTGTATCAGACAAATTGGATGCTAAGTCTAATAAATGTCTATTTATTGGATTCCCTAAGGAAACGAAGGGTTACCAATTCTATCATCCCTTGGAACAAAAGGTGTTTGTTTCAAGGCATGCTGTATTTCTGGAAAAAGAATTTCTTTTACAAGAAAATAATGGGAGTGGCATTGAACTTGATGAAGTTCAAGAAACTCCAATAGACATTACAGAGACACCTAGTCTAGACCCACAACCAATAACTCATAATGATGAGCTATCAGTTGATCCTAAAACTACACCACCTCTTCATAGATCTGATAGGACACGCAATATTCCAGAGAGATACGGATTTCTCATAAATGAATCGAACGACGTGTTACTCATAAGCGATGACGAACCTATCAGTTATGAAGATGTTCTGAAAAGTTCATGAAGGGTCAAATGGCTTGAAGCCATGAAGTCAGAAATGGATTCCATGTACGAAAATCAAGTATGGGACTTGGTTAACCCACCTGAAGGGATTAAGCCCATAGGGTGCAAGTGGGTTTTCAAGAAGAAAACCGACATGGAAGGTAATGTTGTTACCTTTAAGGCTAGATTAGTGGCAAAAGGATATCGCCAGAAATAAGGAATTGATTATGACGAAACCTATTCGCCAGTAGCTATGCTTAAATCCATTCGGGTGCTCCTAGCCATAGCAGCTCATTATGATTATGAAATATGGCAAATGGATGTGAAAACAGCTTTCCTTAATGGAAACCTGCTTGAGGATGTATACATGATACAACCTGAAGGTTTCACATCGGTTGATAAAACCAAAGTATGCAAGCTTCGACGATCCATATATGGACTGAAGCAAGCATCCAGGAGCTAGAACATCTGTTTTGATGAGACAATCAAAGAGTTTGATTTCTCACAAAATCCTGACGAACCTTGTGTGTACAAGAAGGTTAGTGGGAGTGCAGTCGTATTCCTAGTATTATATGTCGATGACATATTACTTATAGGAAACGATATATCAGTCTTACAGTCGGTTAAAATTTGGTTGTCCAAAACTTTCTCCATGAAAGACCTGGGAGAAGCAACCTATATCCTTGGGATTAGAATATATAGAGATAGATCAAAACGGTTGCTTGGTCTTTCGCAGTCTACATATATAGATCGAGTGCTAAAAAGGTTTAGCATGTCGGAATCCAAGAAAGGTTACCTTCCCATCAGACATGGGATCAACCTTTCAAAGTCTATGTGTCCGCGCACAGAAGACGAGAGGATTTGCATGAATAAGAATCCTTATGCATCTGCGATAGGATCTATCATGTATGCTATGTTATGTACTAGGCCCGATGTATCATATGCTCTAAGCGTCACGAGCAGAATCCAGTCTGATCCAGGAATGGATCATTGGGCGGCTGTCAAGACAATCCTTAAGTACTTAAGAAGAACTAAGGATGTGTTCCTAATATATGGAGAAGGAGATATGGTAATACGTGGGAATACAGATGCCAGTTTCCAGACAGATAAGGATGATTCCAAATCTCAGTCTGGATACGTATTTATCTTGAATAGAGGTGCAATAAGTTGGAAGAGTTCCAAACAAGACACCGTAGTGGATTCTACCACGGAAGCAGTTTGGATCAAGAAGTTTGTCTCAAAACTTGGTGAGGTTCCAACCATTGATGAAGCAATACCGGTCTATTGCGACAACAATGGAGCTATTGCACAAGCAAAGGAACCAAGGTCTCATCAGCGATCCAAACACGTGCTTCGCCGCTATCATCTGATCAGAGAGAGTATAAGTAGGAATGATATACAAATTGAGAAAATTCCCACTGAAAGGAATTTAGCGGATCCTTTAACTAAGGCCTTGCCTCAAAGTAAGTTTGAGGGTCATGTTAGAGCCTGTGGTATTGGATACCGTAGCGATTGGCATTAGGTCAAGTGGGAGTTTGTTAGTAATATGAGAGAAGTGTCCTAAGGCAATCGCCTTATGATTGTAATCATTTACTTTAATAAATGAATATTCACTATTTGAGTATACATGTTCATGTATTTGATTGAGATCTTAAACTCATTTACTGAATGTCCACAATACAATTCACAGCATGAGAGAATTTGTGATGAATTCACAAACTAGTGATTATCACTACATGTGCAATTGTGAAGTATTGAAATTGTCCATAGTCGATGAATTGATAAATATGGACACTGTCAACTCTGTTGAGACTAGCATGGGTTATTCTCTAATCAGCTGATTCTCACTGGCTGGTGACATTGGGATGTCCGGAGATAAACATGGATGCTAGTTAAGGGAACTAGTTCATTGGAGTGACTAGCTGTAAAACTTCATATGGTAATCTACATATAGATATGTCAATGAAAGTTCTTACTGCAGCTTAAGTGCGATGTTCCTTTGACTTACGGTGTTCAAGTCATCTTGGTCACGGAGACTTATACTTTGACATCTTAAGCAAGCATCTCTAAGGAGGTGTGGACCCAGGATGGTTGGGTATAAGCCGAAGTGCCCGAAGAAGTTTGAACAGCCTACAAAGGATTCACCACTCCTTGCGAGGAGATGTATACCCAAGGCCTATCGTCGGATTGTTACTCGAAGCCTCTGGCCAGAGCATAACATGTTCCAAGTATGAATCTCTAGGAAACATGAGAGTAATTAGAATCCGTTGGATTAGAAAGACATTACTTGGGCTAGGTGTGACGTAGTCAGCCTAGTGGGGACTGACACACATAGACCGTGTCCTGAACCAAGTGGGTATATGATGGTGAAGGGAATGGGGCACAACTTATTATAGCTGCTGAAGGGTTTCAAAATTATTTCTGAGGTCAACCGTTTATCTTTCGATTAATTGGGGATCATGATGTACTACTAGGTGCCACTCATGATCGTTCTATAATTGGTTAATTATAGACGGCCAACATAAATCGAAAGTCTATTTAGTCACACGCACTACGAGTAATCCGAGGGATTTAAAATGAGTTGAAAATTAAATTTTCCAATCAAGAGAAATAAGTCGAATCTGAATTTATCAGAGGTGCATCGGAAGCATAAAATGGTTAAGTCTTTTGAAGGCTTATTGGGCGAATTAAATGAGTTTAATTCGCGAGGAGGCGGCTTGGTTTGGCCGGCCAAAGAGGGTCCCCACACTCTTTGGTTTGGCCGACCACCACATGGAGGGAAACCAATTTATTTGGTTTAAATTATAAAATAAATCAAGCGCGATTTGTTTTATAAAATTATGGATAAATAAATATAAAGAAATTTATATAAAGAGATTTATTTTCATGGAAATTAAAATAAACCTTGGATTGATTTATTTTATAAAATCAATTATGAATTGATTTTTCCATGATAAGAAAAATTTATATAATAAATTTATTCTTTTATGGAAATTAAAATGAACCATGGATTGGTTTATTTTATTTTATAAAATCAATTATGAATTTATTTTTCCATGATAAGAAAAATTTATATAATCAATTTATTCTTTTCATGGAGATTAAAATAAACTTTAAATGGTTTATTTTTTATTTTATATAATCAATTATGAATTGATTTTTCCATGATAAGAAAAATTTATATAATAAATTTCTTGTGAAAATTTATTCCATAATAAAAGGAGAGATGTGTTTGTTTTTATTATAAAGTTAGTTATAATAAAACTTGGCATAACGGAATAATTCATAGAAAAATTTATAGGATAAATTTCTTATGAAAATTTATTCCGTTAAAGGGGAGACTTTGTAATGGAGAGACTACTATATAAAGGAACCAAGGCAAGGCTTGAATTCCAATTAAGAGATAAAGTAGCAAGCTCTCTCTCTCTCTTATTCTCTCCCTTTCTCTCTCTAAGGTCGGTGCCCCTTTCTCTCTCTAGGGCCGGCGCCCTCTCTCCTCCCCTAGGGCCGGCGCACCGCCTAGGGTTGCCGTAAGCCTCCTCCACCAAGAAGGTGCCAAAGAAGAAGAAGAAGGGGGTCGCAACTCCTTCCTTCCCCGGAATCTTGATTCCGTTACTTAGTGGTTAGTTTCCATCTCTCTCTCTTGATATTCTAGTTGTGCCTTTGGAGAATCTAGTAGTTCTTGTCGGCACGAAACTCGTGGCTTTACGAAGTCATCCCGAAGAGAACTCGGCGTGGACACGAATAGAGGCGGAGCTTCCAAGGGACGCTACGGTTAGATCTCGTCCCTTACTTCGAGTTACGCGAGGTATTGAGTAAATTAGTTTACTTTCTGCAAAATTTTAATTTATAATCATGTCCACACATCATAAGGTTGCATGCTAGATACGTGGTTAAAATAATTTGAGAAATTATTTATGCTAATTTTTCCGCTGCACGTAATTAATTTTAAAATTACGAACCCGTATCCTTGTCAACATGCACCCAGTCCCAACAGTTATTTGGTTGGTGGATCGGTCCACCAACTAGACTTTAATGCATCTGAATGGATCACCGTTCGATCTGGAGTCGCGCAGACCGATCAGGCTCCGTCCTGATCGGACTGACAGGGTCCTGATCGGTCGGGTGACCGATCAGGCCAGCCCCTGATCAGTCGGCTGATCGATCAGGACACGAACAGTAGGGTTTTGGAGAGAAACTTCTGAGCTCCCTGATCAGTCTGTGGACCGATCACCATAGGATGCCAGAGCGGTCCGGGGACCAATCCAGGCTAGCTCAGTACACTTGGTCTAAATTTCGGACAATCACTGCTGCCTCTCTGATCGGTCAGTGGACCGATCGCCACAGGATGTAGCCAGATCGGTCCGGAGACCGATCAGACGTAGGCCTGATAAGTCCGGTGACCGATCTGGGTTCCTGATATTCCCTGATACGATCTGAAACATTTGGTTTCAGATTTTCAAAACTTTTCCCAACGAGATCTGATGAAGTTTATCGAACTTGGACATGATCTCATGACTAAAATTGATCCCTAAGCAAGGATCAAAGGTCCTTATAGGTTCAACAATCACTTTGACCCATCCAAATGGAATCAAACTCAATCAACAATAATTCAAGCAATTTCAATTAAGTTTGTATCAAATTCAGGTTTCCAATCAAGTTTTCTTGATTGGAATGTCCAAGTATGATCATGGAGCCAAATACACATGTGTTATGCATTAGTTTTCCCCATACTTGGTCACTGAAGTGATTATTATCTCGTCAACTTAATTTCTCAAGGGATGCATTGACATTTTGAGAAATTGAGTTGAACCTAACATCTCACCCCATATCTAGCAAACAAAAACGTTTTGTTAAACCTTATAGTTTGTGTGAGATGTCCCCAAAGTTACCCAATTGTTTCCCAACAATTCGAAATAATCATAAAGGGTTTTAATGCGTTTTGAAATTCATGAAGCGTGACACATTCCCAACTCCCGTCTTAGGAAACTAAATTCATTTTCGGGAAGTGGTTTAGTGAAAATGTCAGCTAGGTTTGACTTGGACTCTACATGAGAGAGTACAATGTCTCCTCTAGCTACATGATCCCTAATGAAGTGGTGTCTTACTTCAATATGTTTGGTCCTAGAATGATGGACTGGATTCTTGGTTAGGTTAATTGTGCTAATGTTATCACATAACACTTGCACACCCTTGTAACTCAATCCATAGTCCTCTAAGGTATGAATCATCCATAACAATTGCGATACACTCTCTCCCATGGCTACATATTCTGCCTCGGTAGTGGAAAGAGCAACACAATGTTGCTTCCGACTCGACCAACTTACTTAGGATGAACCTAAGAACTGGCAACCCCCACTAGTGCTTTTCCGGTCCAACATACATCCAGCGTAGTCAGAATCCGTATAGCCAATCAAATCAAAAGATTTGATACGGGGGTACCAAAGACCTACACCAATTGTGCCCTTGAGATATCTTAAAATTCGCTTAACAGCAATAAGATGAGATTCCTTGGCACAAACTTGATACCTAGCGCACATAGCCACAGCAAATAGGATATCCGGTCGACTAGCTGTGAGGTATAGCAAACTACCTATCATGCTTCGATATTGAGTTAAATCAACGAGTTTACCACTCTCATCATTATCTAATCTTGTGTTTGTAGCCATGGGAGTGGTTACCTCTTTTGAATCACTCATGTTAAATTTTCGAAGCATTTCTTGAGTATACTTTGATTGGTGCACATGGATACCATCGCGAGTTTGCTTGATTTCAAGTCCAAGGAAGAAAGTCAATTCTCCCACTAGACTCATTTCAAATTCACTCTCCATATGTCCAATGAACTCATTTAAATAGCCCCTATTGTTTGAGCCACAAATTATGTCATCGACATACACTTGGGCTACAAAAATATTATCACCATCTCTACGTAGAAATAGTGTAGGGTCTATTTGGCCTCTAACGAAGCCCTTCTCAATCAAAAATGTCGATAATCGCTCATACCAAGCCCGGGGTGCTTGTTTAAGGCCATAGAGTGCCTTTTTGAGCTTGAACACGTGGTTTAGAAATTCGGTACTCTCAAACCCCGGAGGTTGTTCGACATAGACCTCTTCTTTAATCAAACCATTTAGAAAGGCCGATTTGACATCCATTTGATATAATTTGAAGCTACGATGTGCTGCAAATGCGAGCATCAATCGGATGGACTCTAATCGTGCCACGGGAGCATAGGTCTCATCATAATCAAGGCCTTCAACTTGACTATAGCCCTTGTCTACCAAGCGTGCCTTGTTTCTAATGATTTCTCCCTTATGGTTCAATTTGTTCTTGAAGACCCATTTGGTTCCAATAGTGGTGGTCTTCTTAGGTCTAGGGACTAAGTCCCAAACTTGACTTCTTTCGAATTGACCTAGTTCATCTTGCATTGCAATGATCCAATCGGGATCATTTAATGCTTCATCAATTTTCCTAGGTTCAATTTCGGAAATCAGGGCAACTTCATTAGTCTCATTCCGGAAGAATGATCTAGTCATAACCCCATGATGGATGTCTCCAACAATTTGTTCTTGGGGATGACTAGAGGCTAATCTAGTTTGCCTTGCTGTTGGTGGTGCTTCTTGAATAGGTTCACCAGACACAAGTTCAGCCTCAGGATCCAGCTGATCTATGGATTATCTAGGTTCATCGTCATCAGACTCATCACCATCAACAACACTTGGAGTGTCATTCAAACTGAGTCTCCTAAGTTCAAATTGGACTTCATCTCCTGGTTGACCATTGACATTTGGAATTTCTTCAAAGACAACGTCAGAAGATTCTTCAACCATTCTAGACTTCTTATTGTAGACTCGATAGGCTTTGCTAACGAGGGAGTACCCGATTAGTATCCCTTCATCAGCCTTTGCCGTGAACTTTCCAAGATGATCCTTGGTGTTTAGAATGAACACCTTACAACCAAACACCCGAAAGTGTTTAACCGTAGGTGGTTTCCCAAACCAAAGTTCATGGGGAGGCTTTCCTAAAAACCTATGGATGAGGACTCGGTTTTGCACATAGCAAGCTGTATTTACAGCTTCAGCCCATAAGTAACTCGGGAGTGAGTACTCATTAAGCATGCTTCGTGCCGCTTCTTGTAAGACACGGTTCTTCCTCTCTACAACACCATTTTGTTGTGGTGTTCTAGGAGTAGAGTACTCATGCTTATAACCTTTATCTTGACAAAATTCTAAAAACCATTGATTTTGAAATTCACCTCCATGATCACTTCTAATTGTCTTAATGGTTGATGATTTTTTATTTTCAACTCTTCTACAAAAAGAAATAAAAACATCTAAGGTTTGGTCCTTATATTTTAAAAAGTAAGTTCATGTATATCTAGTGAAGTCATCAATGATCACAAAATAATATCTACTTATATGGATCTATATGATGGTACTACAATCAAATAGATCCATATGAAGTAAATCTAAAGCGGTAGAAGTACTTACAGCGCTTTTACCTTTATGTGCAGATTTTGTTTGCTTACCCATTTGACATGCATCACATAATTTGTCTTTTTCATACTTGATGCTTGGTAAGCCTCGGACTAGTCCCTTGTTGGCCAACTTCCAGATGTTCTTCATGTTCACATGTGCTAGCCTCTGGTGCCAAAGGGTAGACTCTTCTTCTTTTGACATGAAACACTTAGCAGATACATTAGTAGCACTTTTAAATGATACTTGATAAATATTGTCTAGTCTTGTTCCTACTAGTATCGTGTCCAAGGTGTCATGTTGTCTAACTAGACATTGACTTGGTTGAAAATCAATTGTGTAACCCGTGTCACACAATTGACTCACACTTAGGAGATTAAATTTCATCCCCTTGACTAGAAGGACATTTGAGATTCTAAGACATTCAGATATTTGAATGTCTCCTATTCCTATGACCTTAAGACTACCATTGTTACCAAATGATACATTACCTCTACTTTTCTTGTGAAGTATGGTAAACAATGATCTATCCCCGGTCATGTGTTTGGAGCATCCACTATCAACGAACCATGTTGATAGATGCTCCCCCTCAATCATAACCTACACAATTCGAAAAATAGAAGTTTTAGGTACCCAAACCTTGGGATCTAAAGCATCAACTAAGCATGACTTAGGCACCCATGCCTTGACAACTTTCTTTTGAACCTTGGGTGTCCTAGATTGTCTCATATCAGTCCTAGACATCAAAAACACAAATGAGGGTTCTTTGGGTCGGTAACCAATACCGGCCCTGTTGTAGACTGCCCTTTGGGCATTTAGGATCATGTCTAGGGTCTTAGATCTAGTTGAGAACTTCTCAAAAATATTCTTGAGCTTCTCAACATCACTCTTCAATGATTGGTTTTCCTCTACTAGCAATTCTTCATGCAAGTCATTGACTTCCTCAACCTTAGAGGATTTCAAACTTTCAACCTCATGTTTCAAAGATTTAATTTCGTCTTCTAATAGTTCAACATGCAAATCATCAATGTTATCATCCCTAGAAGCTTTTAATTGATCAATTTCTAATTGCAATGCCTTAACCTTATTCTTTGACTTTTTCAACATATTAGTTAAGCATGCAATTGCTCTATAACATTTTTCAAGCTCGGGAGAAGTTACCTCCATCTCTGCAGATGACACCATCTCTGCAGCCTCCAGCTACTACTCTGCCAACGCCAGCTACCACTGAGCCCTTCCCTGGACTTCCTAAGCCTCCCTCAGCCAAGCTCCAGTCAGCAACTCAGTCTGCAGCTCCAGCCGTTGCAACCTGAGATGGAAAAGAGACAAACCTGCTCAACGGAAAGCCTCCATTGACCTGTCCTTGAGTGTTTGAATCCTCCCCTGTCACCTGCAGCTTAATCAGAGAGTTAGAGCAGCGTATCACACAGTAAATCAAGTATCAGATGTAAGTGGCAGTGAATCGGATACGTTCAGACGCGATCAGAGCGTCTGACAATGCAATTTGAATTAAAGTAATCGGTCACCGAACCGATCAGAGAGACTCAAGATCGGTCACCAGACCGATCAGGCTGGGTCCAGACCGATCAGGCTCCGTCCTGATCGATCCCCAACGCTCCATTAGAAAACGCGATTTCTTAGGACTCTCCTGGATCGATCACCCGACCGATCCACCCCTTTCTTGGGCGATTTCTAAGCTTCGCAGTCCATGCTTCCTGATCGATCACCGGACCGATCAGGAAGCCTCTAATCGGTCACCAGACCGATCAGGCTCCGTCCTGATCGATCATAGTGAGGAACCTGCGACGCTGGATCGTTCTCCGGAATGATCTGCACAGTGATCCTGATCGGTCACCAGACCGATCAGGAGCAGTTCAGCAAGGGAACACAACCTCACTGTTCGCTCCCTGATAGGTCACCAGACCGATCAGGAGCCAGTCAGTGGGTGAATCGCATACTCCCTGATCGGTCACCAGATCGATCAGGAGCAACACAGTAGGTTTCCAACCTCACTGTGTGCTCCCTGATCGGTCACCAGACCGATCAGTCATCGCTGGATCGGTCTCCAGACCGATCCACGAAGGAGCAGGGTGCCAGATTCCCTGATCGGTCACCAGACCGATCCAAGGACTCAAACTAGCCCTCCAAGCTATGTTTTCATCCACCTTAGCCCTCCAAGCTAAGGATTTTTCACCTAACTCTCCAAGTTGGGAATTTTCACTTAACCCTCCAAGTTAGGACTTTTCACCTAGCCCTCCATGCTAGGACATTTCACCCAACCCTTCCGAATTAGGACTTTTCCAAACCTAGCCCTCCAAGCTAGGACCTGACACTCCAAGCCAGGAGACTTTCACCTAATTCTGCAAGATGGGAATTTGCACCTAACCCTCCAAGTTAGGACTTTTCACCTAGCCCTCCAAGCTTGGACTTTTCACCCACCTTTTCCGAATTAGGACTTTTCACACACCTAGCCCTCCAGGCTAGGATTTCCAACACCTAACCATCCAGGTTAGGATTTTCAATACCATGTCTGATCCCCGATCAGGACTTAATCATAATCCATGCCATGCCTGATCCCCGATCAGGACTTAATCATAATCAATAATCATCCACCTAAACTAAAATCGATGTCAACACCAAAACAATAATCAGGGCAAGACTGCATCAACACCCGGAATGCTGGGGGTGCCCGGGTTGACCGGGTCTCCTCTTATCCGTTGGCTTCGCTGGGTTCTGCTTCGTTAGCTTCAACTGGGGGCGCAGGGAGCATGGGGGTGCCCAGGAGCATGGGGGCGCCTCGCCCATGAGCTGTCGAAGCCTGCCTTTGCTTCATGTGTTTTGTGTTCACCTTGGGGGCGCCCGGGACACTCCGGGCGCCCTAGTCAGCTGCTGCCTCACTCCTTTGAGTCTCTCTGAGCTGCAAACACTCGTTCCTTCGGTCCTGCATCCAGGGTTAGTCCAAAACACCATAAAGAAATAAGATGTTAGTTTATACAGCCTTAGCTGTCTTGTTTCTGACTTTGGGCTTCCCAAATGGAGCCTAGGTCGAACCGACGCCTACTGTTCCCTCGAGGGGGAATGCGTCCTCACCTACTCCTCTCGGGAGAATTTACCTGATGCCAACCAGCTCCTCCGGTTGGACTTTTGCCTAGCGTTCCTTCGCCATGTCTTGGATACCAAGATGTCCTTCGCCCGGTGCCAAGCATTCCTTCGCCAGGTCTTCAGTCCCAAGTTGTCCTTCGCCTGGTGCCTAGCAATCCTTCGCTAGGGCTTCAGTACCCTGGCATTCCTTCGCCAGTGCCTAGCAGTCCTTCGCTAGGACTTTTTACCCTGGCATTCCTTTGCCAGTGCCTAGCAGTCCTTCGCTAGGACTTTTTACCCTGGCATTCCTTCGCCAGTGCCTAGCAGTCCTTCGCTAGGAATTTTCCTGCACACTTGAGTAACATGTTAGATAACAAATGAGACTTAACTTTTGAACCCTTTTTCCATTATCAAAACTCAGGTTCGACTTGGGTGCTTTCTGCACCAACATATGCGATATCAAATTGACACATGAGTATAAATTAGAAAATGTGTACTTAATTGACCCGCCATGAGAAAGTTTCATAGATTGTCATATGAGTGTCATAAACATTCTCATGTGACTATTGGTATGAATAGTCCTTAGACCTGAAGTCACTATGATTTCGTACATAAGGAGTTATGTACTTTGGTATCGTCAAACGTCACCCGTAACAGGGTGGACTATAAAGGTGATCACTAGGTATGAAATGAATTATGCGGAGAGATGTGAGTGATGTAGATGAGATCTATCCCTCCCATATGACGGGAGTGATATCTATGGGCCCCTTGATCGAGTAGGACTACTAAAACGCATGGCCATGCTTAAATGAGTCAATATGAGATATTGAGCTCATTTGTTTGAGTGAGTATACTCGGGGATCAAGAAACACCAAGATTGATCGAGGATGACATGGTCTATGCCTCATTAGTCAATCTAGATATCAAGGATAGAAGGACAAGGTCATACATTATCATAGTTACGGAGGTTCAGTTGGATCTCGACTTTTCTTATTACTTGGGTAGCAATGATGCATTGCTAGATGCCGCTCATTGCTTATGTGTCTAAAGTGTTTAGGCACATTGCCAACATCGCGAGAACCTATTGGGTCACACACTAAGGACATGATGCTTCAGGAAGTCTGATCGGGAGCCCGAGTTGGGAACTCGGGAGATCCGATCAATAAATCTGATCGGGAACCCGAGTTGGGAACTCGGGAGATCCGATCAATAGATCTGATCGGGAGCCCGAGTTGGGAACTCGGGAGATCCGATCGGGAGCCCGAGTTGGGAACTTGGGAGATCTGATCAGGAGTTTGAGTTAGGAACTCGGGAGACTAGTTCGGGTGCTCGGGAGACTCGGGTCGGCAGACTGGGTCAGGAGCTCAAGGACTTGGTCGGGAGCTCGAGATGGGAACTCAGGAGACTAGATCGGGAGCTCGACGCTCGGAAGACTTGGTCGGGAGCTCGGCGCTCGGAAGACTTGGTCCGGAGCTTGTCGCTCGATAGACTGGGTCGAGAGCTCAGCGCTCGGTAGACTGGGTCGCGAGCTCGGCAGACTGGGTCGGGAGCTCGGCGACTTGCTCGGGAGACTTGGTCGGAAGCCCGAGAGGCCCGATCGGAATTTCATGGGGAAATTCATTGAAGTGTTTAATAAAGGAAAGAGAAAGGTCTCTCTTCATTGGATAAAGAGAAGGTGAAGCGTCACATGAAAAGATGTGCTCTTTATTGGCTTTAATGAAGGGAAGTCAAAGAGACAAAAGACTCTTCATATTCATGGGATGAATATAAAAGCTAGTCTAGTCATTTTGAATGACAAGTGATTGTCTTTTCCTTCTTCCCTTCCTCTCTTCTTCCTCTTCTCCCGTTTGGCCGAAACCCTTGTTAGGTTCTTGGTGGTCTTGCGAACTACCTCAAGTTGCTAGCACAACTAAGGTAGTTCTTCCCGAAGTTGAGAGATCGTGTATGTGTGGATACGAATAGAGGCACGGATACTTGAACGTACAAGAGATACGGCGCATCTTGGACAAGCGGGATAAGCGAAGGGCACGCTCCAAAGGTATATCTTCTTTAGAAGTATATGTAGATCAACTGTGTACGAGTTTTTCTTTCGCATGGATCGCTCAAGGGATCTTGTTTCCGCTGCAATTTTTGTGTTTTTGTGCCGGGAGATTGTTGAGGCAATCGACCCTTAAATGATTGAAAGATCATGGTTTTGATGTGTGTGTGTATGTTTAAGGTTAGAGTGTTATGTTGTATTTGATGTGTGTGATTGAGTTTGCAGGACTTGGAGAATCACACATGGTAGACATATCCGAGGGACGAGAGCCGAGGAAGGAGAGTTCCAAGGGCAAGCCGGGAAGTGAACTTCAAGGGCACACATGAAGGGTGGCATGGAGGCAAGCCAAGGGAAGGCTTGCGTGCGCATCCGAGGGACGATAGCCAGAGGAAGAGGACTTTAAGAGGCAAGCTAAGGGAGCAGACTTGAAGGCACACGTGAAGGAGAAGGTCCGGAGTGGCTAGAACTAGGCTGAGAGGCAGGGCAGTCGACTGGCCCTGGGCCAGTCTACTGCCAAAACTCACAGAGAGTTTTCAGCCTCGGACAAGTCGACTGTCCCCAAGGCAATCGACTGGTACACCTCGAAAACTAGCCGTTGGCTAGCAATTAATGCTAGGCCAGTCGACTTCCCCAGGGGCAGTCGACTGGTGCGGGGATGGACAGACTGCGAGTCTATCCTATTCACCTATAAAAGGAGCACCTTTTTGCACGTAGACGATATAGTTTCGTACAGAGTCGAAGTGCTGCTCGTCTGAAGAGTGTTTCATACTTCCTCTCTCATATTTCTTCATTCTGTAAAGAGAACGATCGACTGTAAAGTTTTCTCCACCTAAAAGAGAGTTTTCGATAGTGAAAGTGGTGCTCGCGGCGTGCATCCTTGGACTAGTCTCCCATCTGGGTGGATACCATGTAAACGATCATTGTTAGCATTATACTTATTTTAATTTGTATATTATTTCCGCTGCGCTAACGAATTTATAAAGATACAATCCAGAAAAGTGCTATTCACCCCCCCCTCCTCTAGCACGCCTAGACGATCCTTCAGTTGGTATCAGAGCCGGTGCGTTTCGGAAGAACTAACCATCAACCGGAGCAAATATAATGGTGTTTCAAGAGGGATACTCCACCGCACGACCACCCTTCTTCGACAGGAACAACTTCGCTTACTGGAAAGGTAGGATGCAATACTACCTTATGAATGATATTGAGAACTGGATTAGTGTTGCAGATGGCTTCGAGGTGCCCGTCAATGAAAGAGG
Organism: Boesenbergia rotunda; assembly: GCA_024364735.1. NCBI lineage: Eukaryota > Viridiplantae > Streptophyta > Magnoliopsida > Zingiberales > Zingiberaceae > Boesenbergia > Boesenbergia rotunda. Next base: position 790,011 of record JAGFNQ010000388.1, read on the forward strand.
AGAACCAACACCGATGAGATCCTAGTCAAAGGAGGTAATGAAGAGGGTGCATTCCAATGCCAAGGCCACCGCCACACTGCAGTGCGGGCTCTCGAAGGAGCAATTGAACAAGGTGGGGCCGTTCAAGAGCGCCAAGGAACTGTGGGACAAGTTGGTGGAATTGAACGAGGGGTCAAATGAGTCCAGAAGAGCCATGAAGGACTTGCTAGTGGCCCAACTACAATCCCTGTCCATGAAGAGCAACGAGACCGTCAGCCAGCTACATGGAATAGTAAAGGAGGTAATCAATGAGCTCCACGTGATTAGAGAGAAAATCGAGAACCGAGACATCGTCAGTTACATTCTACAAGCCTTCCCGAGAACCACCTTGTGGGCATCCATGGTTGATGCTTACAAGGTATCAAGGGATTTGTCAATTATTAAATTAGACGACCTTTTCTGTGAATTTGAGCTACACGAGCAAGCTAATGTCTCGGCCAAAGAGAAAGGTATTGCCTTTGTTGCAGAAAAGGAGAAGAAGAAGAGGAAGGAGAAGAAGAAGGTGGTTTACTCATCCTTATCAGATTCAGAGGAATCCAGTGCCTCCTTGGATAGTGATAAAGAGGCGTTCATGGTAAGAAAATTTCGTAGAGCTTTTAAAAGTTTGTCTAACAAGTCCTATGCTAGGAAAGGGTCCAAAGGTAAGGGTAAGGTCAAGGACATCATATGCTACAACTGCCACCAAGAGGGACACATGAAGAATGAGTACCCCCAATTGAAGAAATGAGATGACAAGAAGGAGGAGAAGAAGAAGAGTGACAAGAAGAAGTCAAAGGAAAAGGAGAAGGGTGCCACCAACCTCAAGGCAACATGGGATGATCCATCATCCTCAGAGGAAGAAGAAGAGCAAGTCTCCCACATCGCTCTTATGGAACAAGATCACTCAGACTCATCAAATGATGAATGAAGCTCAAGTAGTGAAGATGAGAGCTCCTCCACTTCATCATCAGAGTCAGAAGCTTCGGTAAGTGAGGTATACCACTTAACCTCGCCTACTTTAGTAAAGATCATTTCTAGCACTAACATGGACTTAGCTAAGGCTAGAAGTAAAATTAAGGAGCTAAAAGAAGAAATTGCCATGCTTAGAGTAGAATCTACCAAACTTAAAGAATTGCATGCTAGCTCTACCTCTTCACATGCTTCACATCTTGGAACTGAAAATAGGGAATTAAGGGAAAAGGTAGATAACCTCACAAAGGCCCTTAGGAAATTTTAAGTAGGATCTAGTAACCTAGACATGATAATCAACAGTCAAAGGGTTGTTTATAACAAGGCCGGTTTAGGATATAGGCCAAAGACAAAGGAGGTAGCCTTTGTCTCACTCACCGATAGGATTGGTGCATCTAGGAGACTAAGGGTTAAGGGAAACACAAAGAAGGCATGGGTACCTAAGAGATTTCTAAATGATGCTTATGGATCAAAGATTTGGGTACCAAAAGAGTATGTTTTCCATGTTGTATAGGTAAAGGTGAAGGAGGCCTCAAGTATGTGGATAGTAGATAGTGGATGCTCAAGACACATGACCGGGGATGTGAGCATGTTTACCACTATTAGCTACTTAAGAGAAGGGACGGTCTCCTTTGGGAATAGTGGAAAGTTGAGAATCATTGGTAGGGGCACAATTGAGGTATCTTCCACTATTTCCACACATAAGGTACTTCTAATCAAAGATATGAAATTCAATTTACTAAGTGTAAGACAATTATGTGATGCCGATTTTAGAGTCGAATTTCATGCTAGGAAATATATAATAAGACATAATGAGTCGAATAATGTCGTGTTAGAAGGGTTTAGAGAGGCAAACTTATATTATCTTGATCTTGCTTATGCTACTAACAATGTTGCTAAGTGTTTCATGTCTAAAGAAGAAGAAGGGTGGTTGTGGCACCGGAGACTTGGACATGTCAACATGAGAAGCATTGCAAGAGTGGCTAAGGAAGAGTTGGTGAAAGGGCTACCAATGATCAAGTAAGAGAAGACCAAATTGTGTGATGCATGCCAAGAGGGTAAGCAATCAAAATCATCACACAAAGGTAAAACCCTAACCACTACCTCTTTACCTTTCGGGTGCGTTTGGTTCAAGTCATCATATATAACCTCGGTTATGTCATTACCAAGTAATCACATAACCAAGGTTATGGGGAATGAAACATAACCTGAAGTTGTTTGGTTCAATTTAGGTAATCAAATAAAATCTTGTTTGTATGCAGGTAATATTCTATAACCAAATATAATATTTTACCGTATTAACCTTTAGAATTTGTTTAGATAATTTTATTTGTTTAGACTTATGGGCGTCGACGTCGATCGTCGGTGTCCACGTAGGCAGTCGGTGTCCAACACTGGCGGCCGACTGTCGGTGCCGACCGCCGAAGATCGGCGGTGGTCGCCGACCTGTGGCGGTCATCAACAGGTGGAGATCATTGCCGGTCATCGGCGATCGTCGCCGATGGTGGCCGGCGATTGTCGTCGGCGGTGGTCGCCGACGATCGTCGCCGGCGGTGGTCGCCGGCGATCGTCGCAGGCGGTGGTCGCCGGCGATCGTCGTCGGTGGTCGCCGGCGATCGTCGTCGGTGGTCGCCGGCGATCGTCGGCGGCGGTGGTCGCCGGCGATCGTCATCGGCGGTGGTCGCCGGCGATCATCGTCGGCGGTGGTCGCCGGCGATCGTCGCCGACGGGCAGTGGTCGCCGGCGATCGTCGCCGGCCGGCGGTGGTCGCCGGCAGCCGGCGGTGGTCGCCGGCCGCCGGCGGTGGTCGCCGGCCGCCGGCGGTGGTCGCCGGCCGCCGGCGGTGGTCGCCGGCCGCCGGCGGTGGTCGCCGGCCGCCGGCGGTGGTCGCCGGCCGCCGGCGGTGGTCGCCGGCCGCCGGCGGTGGTCGCCGGCCGCCCGGCCGCCGTTGTCAGTCGTGAATAATGCTTTCAGAAGTTAATAAATTGTAATGGTTATTTTCGTCTTAAATGTAAATATTGGAGGATAATTTTGGAAAAATAAGTTTCATAACCTGGGAATCGAGAAAAACCTTACATCCCTAAGGTTTTCCGATTCCATGTTGCATGCCCCTTTTGCTGACGTGTCGGGCATCGATCATTACTAGGGAATCGTTGATTATCTAAACCAAACAAGGTTTTTGTTGATAACCTTGGATGGATAACCAAGGTTATCAAGGATAACCCTCAACCAAACGCACCCTTAGAGCTTTTGCATATAGATCTTTTTGATTGTCATAGTACTCCCTCACTTGTGGGGAGTAAATATTGTCTAGTCATAGTAGATGATTGTTCTACGTTTACATGTGTTTATTTTTTGAAACATAAGGATGATACCCTAGAGATCTTTATAGGATTTAGTAAAAGGGTAGAAAATGAAAAACATACAAAAATATACCGAATTAGGAGTGACCATGGTGGGGAATTCCAAAATGCAAGCTTCACACAATTTTGTGTTGAAAATGGATACAAGCATGAATTTTCATGCCCAAGGACTCCTCAAAAAATAGGGTAGTTGAGAGAAGGAACTGAGCCCTACAAGAAGCTACTAGGACTATGTTTAATGCATATTCTCTTCCTAGCTACTTTTGGTCCGAAGCGGTTAACATCGCATGCTATATTCAAAATCAGGTGTTGGTACATAGGTTTTTAGGGAAAACAACCTTTGATTTGTGGAATAAAAGGGTACCTCAAGTCCACTATTTTAGGGTCTTTGGGTGTAAAGTCTACATCTTAAATACCAAAGATGACCTAAGGAAGTTTGAGTCAAAAGTTGATGAAGGAATTCTAGTAGGATACTCATTGACTAGTAGGGGTTATAGAGTTTACAACAAGAGGACAAAAGTGATTGAGGAGTCCTCGAATGTTAAATTTGATGAAACAACCAGTACCTACCCTAGAAAAGCCTCAATTGATAAGTATATAGAAGAGGTCCAACACATTGCCTAAAGAATCCAAGACCTACATTTGGAGGGCAATGATCAAGGGGGAGTAAGAAGTACCCTAGAGGATGAGGAAGAAGGAGTAAATGGACTCACAACCTCTAGGCCCTTGAGACATCACCATGATCATCCTATTTGTTAGTGATATGAGAGAAGTGTCCTAAAGCAATCGCCTTATGATTGTAATCATTTATTTTAATAAATGAATATT